>JAUMHQ010000050.1:647295-658056 GCA_032361165.1 Enteromius paludinosus
TCTCAAATGAGCCATTTTAATATAGATTAATCTAGATTAAAAAAATTAATCTATGCCCACCCCTAATATATATATAAATATACGGTAGATATATATTATTTAATATATCAATCCATTCTTTATCTGTGGCTCTGGTTAACTTTAGAAATCGTTCTTATTCTCAGTGTTCATTGTAATTTTAGTGTATTTTTTCATCATGTATGTTATGTGCTTTATTCATTTTTATTCATTTACGTTTTAAATATTCACTAGATTTAAATTGTTGTTGTTTATACAATGTTTGTACAATTTTGCTGTGGTTTCAGTAAGAAATCTTCACTTAGCCATTAATAATCCAGTTCTTCTGGATTGAGTCTGTCTCAGTTTGCTATGTTTCTTCGTCCCAGACAGACTGATGATGTTTCCTCCTGACACACTACAGAAAAAGATAGAAAGAGCTAAAAACACTAGTTTTCTAATGATTTTGGCCAGCTCTGTATTTTCCCAGGTCTCATAGACACAATCAGACACGATCATGTGACTGTAAAAGTTATAATGAGGTCAGCTGACAGGAAGTGTTTGTGTATGTTTCCTGTCAGAGAAAGCCAAGGCCAGTAACGCCAGAGTCCTGGTGCACTGTCTGGCGGGAATCTCTCGCTCGGCCACCATCGCCATCGCCTACATCATGAAGAGGATGGACATGTCGTTAGATGAAGCGTACAGGTACGACAGGAGAGCATTAATTCATTAAACACGCCTAGTATTATTGTTGTTATTATTATTTTGATGATAATTCGATAAATTTCTGACTGCTGTCATGCAAAAAAGTTTACTTTCACCTGACAGTACTTGTTGAGCTGCAAATCATTTAATTAATTTTGCAATACTTACTTTCTCGCAATTCTGACTTTTTTTGCAATTGAGCTTATATCTTGCATTTCAGACTTTTTTCTCGCAATTCTGACTTTTTTCTCGCAATTCTGACTTTTTTCGCAATTGAGTTTATATCTTGCAATTCTGACTTTTTTCGTGCAATTCTGACTTTTTTCTTGCATTTCAGACTTTTTTCTCGCAATTCTGACTTTTTTCGCAATTGAGTTTATGTCTTCTATTTCAGACTTTTTTCTCGCAATTCTGACTTTTTCCTCGCAATTCTGACCTTTTTCTCGCAATTCTGAGTTTTTTCGCAATTGAGTTTATATCTTGCAATTCTGACTTTTTTCTTGCAATTCTGACTTTTTTCTTGCATTTCAGACTTTTTTCTCGCAATTCACTTTTTTCTCGCAATTCACTTTTTTCTCGCAATTCTGACTTTTTTTTTGCTATTCTGACTTTTTTCGCAATTGAGTTTATATCTTGCAATTCTGACTTTTTTCTTGCAATTCTCGCAATTCTGACTTTTTTTGCAATTGAGCTTATATCTTGCAATTCAGACTTTTTTCCTGACAATTTTTAATTCATATCTTACATTTCTTATTTTCTCGCATTTGTAAGTATATCTCGCAATTCTGACTTTTTTTCTTGCAGCCGTAGTGACATGTTTTTTTATTGTGAGATGGAAGTGTTCCTTTGCCAGAAAAAGAGTCTGAATTGTGATCTCAAACCTGTGTCTGATCTCACACATGCAGGTTTGTGAAGGAGAAACGGCCGACCATCTCGCCCAACTTCAACTTCCTGGGTCAGCTGCTGGACTTCGAGAAGAAGCTGAAGAGCACGAGCGCCGCTCCGCCGGCGGATGAGCAGAAGCCGGAGCCGCTGACCATGCCCTGTGTTCTGGCTGGCGTCCCCGAGGAGCGTCTCCTGGCCCGGGCGCTCTGCGGCCTGCAGCTGGGCGAGGAGCTGGAGGACAACGTCCGGCCCAAGCGCTCCTTCTCCCTGGACATCAAGTCTTACGGCGAGCCCGGGGCGTCCCTGCGAGCGTTTCCCGTCGGCGAACCCTGCCAGTTCTCTCCGGTGCAGGAGGTCTCGGAGCAGAGCCCGGCTGAAGATAGTAACAAGTCTCTCCAGCGCAGCGGCAGCGTGGACGGAGCTCCGTCTAAAGCGGCCCAAGCGCTCAAAGGCTGGCATTCGGACATCGTCCTGGGACCTGTGACTGGAGGCTGGTTCCTCTCCTCCGAGTCGGCACGCTTCTACGGCTGCGCTCCGGGTCTGGAGGCGGTCAGGAGACGCGGCCGGCAGCGCAGTGGAGACGGAGGAGACTCTCGCAGGAGCTGGCACGAGGAGAGCAGCTTCGAGAAGCAGCTAAAGCGCCGGAGCTGTCAGATGGACGGCATGACGGACAGCCGGTCCCGAGAGGAGATGGGCACGAGGAGCAGCCAGTCCAGCTTCTCCGGCAGCATGGAAGTCATCGAGGTCTCCTGAGGTCTCCTGTTGCTTTGTTCTCATCCAGATTTGGAGACATGCATGACATCCAGTACCTCACTATACAAATGAAGGCACTGCAGGCAAAAACACTGTTTTTTTTAACAAGTTTGAGATTCTTTGAAGTGTGTTTTCAGACTAGTAGAAAGAAAACATCCAAAATTATCTTATTGCACATTTTCTATTTGCGTTAATAGATTTACATTTTTAAATGCCGTTTTCTCAAAAATCATTTTTTTCTCCTGTGCGGAGCGATAAATCTCTACTTCAGTAGCACACCAAACTTTACATTTTTATTCCCAAATAAAAACCCTGAAGGTTTGTACATACTTTGCTTGATTTATATAAATTTTAATCCCCCCAAAATTGTGAAAATGTAGTGTTTTCTGTCATCGTTCTAAGCAGTTATGTTCTGAATTGATGAGATACCTAAAACTCCCTCTCTAAAAACTTTTGACTCTAATATGACAAAAAAAAATTAAACAAGAAATTCTGAAACTGACATCATCCAGTGTTTAGAAATTCATTCATTATTCATGCAAATGTCATAAAATAATAGTCCATTTGCATATCTAGCAACGTAACATGTTAGAAAACCTGTAATACAATTTTTTAATGCAATGCTATCAATCAGCTGGGTAAATAAGGCAATTGCTATTAGTTATGTTTTATATCTGGAGTCATTTTTGGTTTGACTGCATCACCAACTGATTGATTACATTACGAATTACAAATATTAAATATAAATATATTTTTAAAAATATGCATAATTAATTATTAAAAAGAAAAATCATTGTATATATATATATATATATAAAAAAAAAATGTTAATGCTGTCAACAGACAGAATGCACCCTGTGTTGATGTATGAACAAACCCCTCAGTAAAAGCCTTCAGAGTTTAGTTTGTATTTAAGAGACAAAATCTCTTTCAAAGATATGGATTGCAATTGAAATAAACACTTGAATGTGTGTTTTTGGATGTTTTAGTCCACTAGTCTGACATTAGAAGCAAAATAGATCTCAAAACCGAGCAGTGTGTGTATATATGCCTGTATTGTGTTGCCTTGAGAGCGTCTTGACATATTTTTGATATGCATGTGTTGAATTATGATCTCAGGAAGTTGCGACTCTGTTGGAGATCTAGAATCAATCAAACTTAACACACACAGATCCATCGTCAGGCTCAAGCGTGTGATGATGCTCTTTCCAGACGGAGATGTCAGTCCTGATGAGACACAGACGAGAAACACTTGATTAGTGAGCACTTTACAGCCAGAAACCCTCTCTCCTTCGTCGGTGCTTTACTGCGGAACAAACGATCCCGAGCAGTGTTGATGTTCATAGACTCATTCTGAGCTCTGCAGGAGGCATGAACTTTGTTCTCGGCATTGAATCGTCTGTTCCAGGATCAGCTAAAAGACTCCTTCAGACCGTCCCGATCGCGCTGACACCATCTCCCTCTGATCTGTGTTTAATGACTCTGAACAGAAGGACAGAATCAGAGTTTCCTAAAGCTGTGAAAATTGATCTGAAGACGGAATGAATCAGAAGCAGCGACTGAATCACGAGTCTCCGAATCATGCTTTTACACAGGCCTCAAATCTACAGTGATTCATGTTTTATATTTTTACAATAAAGTCAAATGACTGTTATAATCATTCATAAGACAGATCAGCCATTATTTCTGTGATTCGAGTCTGGGATGGTAGCGCTGTGAGATGAGCGAGAGCGTTAATCAGTAGCTGTTTATTGATTGTTGAAATAAAACACAAGTGGTACTTGAACATCTTCAGCTGTCTCCATTAAAACAGTAAGAGCTGATCTTCATCTGGATCTGTAGGTGGCGCTGTGACGAGTGTGTGAATATATTATACACCTAATCATATATAAAACACCATTTCACTGCAGCCTATTTATTTTGCAGACTGTGTGAGATATTTCATTGGTAAATATCTACGTGGGTAAACTGCAAAAAACTATCTGCGCCACAAACCAGTGTTTATGAGTATGATAATAAATTGTATAATGAAAAAATAACAGTTTATAATCTAAGATATATATATCTTTCTAAGGTTGTTAATTGCTTGTAAACACATTTTTCCAATCCATCAGTGTGCTTGGTGAACAACTACATTTCCCAAGATGCTGTATAGAAGAACCCACCAATCAGCGAGCAAAGCACTCCAAAAGCGATCTTTAGCTCCGCCCGATGCAATATTTATAGCTCCGCCCACTTCGAATGACGTACGTGTAATGGAGTTACAATAAATACACATACATTATGCAAGCAAAACGAATTTATCATTAATAATTTGACAGCATTAATATATATATACATGTACAAAAACAAAACTCACTGCAGATGGGTTATTGGGTTAAAAAAATAACCAAAAAACACAGGTAACGGAGTAAAACATAATAAAAACATAACGTAATAAAAAGAATATTTTTTAATCATTGATTTGATTGATGATAATCATTGATGTTAGTCTTTTTGTCCGACTTTTTAAAAATGTTTGTAATGTTGTGATTCTCCTTGTAGCTTCATGGCTTATAATGCTTTAATGAAACATTTTTGGGAGTCGGTACTCGATGCTTTCTTAGTAATGAGCATAAAGTTCATAATTACAGCAGCGGGTGTGTCGCCCTCTAGTGCTGTACATGTGTCACAGCAACATGAGCGCACACGTCACATTTAATTTAAGTGTGCAGCGCTTTATTCGTTTCCTATCCGTGTATCAGTATGCATTTACTTGACTTACACACCAGACGTATTTAATAGCTCCATAATTTAACAGTTAACATAATACACGCTGCTGTTGTAGATGCGTTTTATGTTTGTGTCCAGCAGGCGGCAGTACCGCACGAAACAGCTTCTCGCGCAATTCTCTGAAGAATCATGGGTAATGTAGTATTTCCACCAGGAACGCGTCTCACCACAATGTTCTTTTTGCAATTTTGAATCAGAAACACTGACATATTTATTCTCTAATTACAATTCTTCTAAAGATTTTTGGCAGCGTGTGTCGTTGACGCTTTTTGATACATTCTACAAAATTATTATCTACAATTTCAGACTGTAATACGGAAAACACATAGCACATTACAGGTAATAATTCATCCTCGGAGACGTTTTTGTAAAGAAATAAGAATTGTATAAAATAACTTAATATAAAGAAGAGAAAAGAAAAGACCGGTAGCGTCTATGAGTGATCGCTTTGATTGACCAATTAAAACGCTTCCCGTAAGACCCGCCCCTCGGAAGAGGATTGACGTCAGGATTCTCCGCCCTGCTGCTTCCTCTTTCACAGTGGCCGTCAGGGAGAGACACCATGAAGGCGTCTGGCACAGTACGTAAAATCCTTTTTAAGTCAATTCGAAGTCGCTTAAACCTCACAGTTATGACCCGAAAACGCACATAAGGTACTAAACTACCCATAACAGCGACTTTAGCCGACAGGTGTTTAGAATTAAAGTGCTAGATTTGCTTTGACGTGTTGATTGTAGCGGAGAGAGGAACATGGCGGCGGTAGAATGACTCCATGTGCTCATCATTGAACACACACCGTATACATAGTACGGTTTTGGTTCGATTAAACACTCACGATTGATTTATTCCGATCTTTTAGGCAGCGTTATTGAAGTTAGGTGTTAGCGTTAGAGCTCCGCGGTTGTCTACCAAGGATTTTCTTCTGAGCGCTAATCATTTAAACGTTAGCCTCTGGAACTAGCCTGCTAATGATTGTGCGCTTATAAGCAAATGCGAATCTAGTGTGAGTAACTCTAGTTCTAGATGCATTTGATTGGTAGCATGTTAACTTGCCACTAAGAATGTCAGCAAAAGACCAACCGTAACGAAATGGACACCAGTCGTAAAATACCTAAGAAAACAGGGCCAAAAAGTGTTGGTCCCACTTTGTCTGATGCCTTAAATACCATTTGGTACAACGCACTTATTGTGTACATTAAAATAATATTCCTATATGTAATAAGTTTCTATAATTGCACTGCTGACCCATCCCTCACACCTTAACCCACTTTTAAACCTACCCATACCACCAGACCTGTCCTTAACTTCCCCCGTGTCCCCCCTCGATAGCAGCACAAGTGTTTTGCAACACAATAATTGCATTGAACTTGCATCACAAAAATAAGTACACCGTAGATAAGTCCATCTAATACAAAGTAACCAGACTTTTCAAAATGCAGGTAACATTGAATTAGAAGTGAATGAAGTATGAAGTATTTCTAAAATGCAGATTTTATTTGTAAAAGTATATATTTCTGCAGTGCAGTCAAGTGCTGAGATTCAGGTTTCCTTGAGCTGATGTCTTGTGTTTTCTGTCTCTCTCTGCAGCTTCGGGAATATAAGGTTGTTGGGCGTCTCTTGCCCTCTGCTAAAAACCCTGCGCCCCCTCTGTACCGCATGAGGATCTTCGCCCCTAACCATGTGGTGGCCAAGTCTCGCTTCTGGTACTTCGTCTCCCAGCTGAGGAAGATGAAGAAAGCCTCCGGAGAGATCGTCTACTGCGGCCTGGTATGTTTCTCACTCGGTTTAGTGAGCGTAAGATCAGCTTTCTTTCAGTTCTTCAGCTGGACACACCAGGACAACCTGCACACATAAACCCAAAGGTCATTTCCTCCCAGTGTCATGCCCTTGCCCTGTGTGCACAAAGAAACTCCGAACCTTGTCGCCTTTCTTAGGCTGTAAAACGTGCCGCTGAAAGTGAATTCAAGGTCTGACATGATCCTGTTGTTTCTTATGCGAGGACATGAATGCGTTTGTCATTAAATTAGTTTTTGACCGGTGGGGTTCAATTCCCTCTTTTTGATAGATGGGGGTCCGTTTCCTTTATTTGTCGTTATAAGTTAACTTAAAATCTTTTATTTCTGTTTTAAGATGACATGTCTGGAGTTTAACCGCTTGTTTGTTTTGCACACTGTTCCTGCACAGGTCCACGAGAAATCTCCCCTGAAGGTGAAGAACTTCGGTATCTGGCTGCGTTACGACTCTCGCAGCGGAACCCACAACATGTACCGCGAGTACCGAGACCTGACCACGTCTGGAGCCGTCACTCAGTGCTGTGAGTATCAGCGACACACTCACGCTCATCCTGCACACTTAAACCCAAAGGTCATTTCCTCCCAGTGTCATGCCCTTGCCCTGTGTGCACAAAGAAACCCCGAACCTTGTCGCCTTTCTTAGGCTGTAAAACGTGCCGCTGAAAGTGAATTCAAGGTGCGACACGTGCCCCTGCTGCACGAGCGATGCTGCTGTGCTCGTACTCTGTAGTAAATCATGTTGATTTGTTCTTCAGATCGTGATATGGGTGCCAGGCATCGCGCTCGTGCTCACGCCATCCAGATCATGAAGGTGCAGATCATCGCAGCAAACAAATGCCGCAGACCCGCCATCAAGCAGTTCCACGTGAGTCCGCATGTTCAGATGAGCTCATCACATGCACATCGACGCAGCTGTAACTGCCACGGTTTTAATGTTTTGCTCTCTTCAACAGGACTCCAAGATCAAGTTCCCTCTTCCTCACAGGGTTCTGCGTCGCCAGCACAAGCCCCGTTTCACCACCAAGAGACCAAACACTTTCTTTTAAAGTGTATGTTTGTGCTTTTCACATTACACACGAATAAAAGTGGAGAAAATCAAGTCTTGTTGTTGCGTGGTTTTTAATTGACTGGACGGCTTGATCAGACCCTTGAAGAATGTCTCCCGGTCACCTTATAATGATAAAAGGGGAAAATTTGAAAGCCTTTTTAAAAGGGAAAAAAAAAGTTGCATTGTGGCATAGCATGTGATTTAAAATGACTATTTTTGCACTTTTGCTGCTGATAAATGTCACATTTAACAATCTGATAATGGATAATATTTTTTAACATTTTGATTGGAGAATGCATGATTTTAATGTCACTGTGTAAGATATTTTAATGCATGATGCACTAAACAATTGGAAGTATAATGTAAGACTAGTGTATAAAGTAGCTAGGGGTTTGAATGTTTTACACTTTTGAAATCCTTTTGTTGAATTTCTCTTAAAATCAGTAGCCTAATACTCTTAAACCCAGGTGTTGGAGAAAATTTGTGATTTTAATAAGAAGGAATATGATTGAAGTCTGACAAGTGCGTTTCTCAGCGCCGCCGCAAGAGGGCAGAGTTTGACCACGAACCACACGCGGCCTCGTCATTAATTCTATTTAATTCTATCACCCTGCTCGGTCCTGCAGTGTTATTGTGTAATAGTGACTGTTCTAAAACAGTATATGATAATAATGCACTGATCATGGCATTCCCCTTATTCTCTGTAGGTACTATGTATTTTCTTGGCTGAGTGACAGAGTATTCAGATGAATGAACTTCAGGTGTGTTTGATTAGACATGCAGCTGAACTCTACAGGGCTGTGGTTTTGATCAGACAGGCTCTGATCAAACGAATGTGTATGTTTGAAAAATGAAATAATTATTAGGAGGCTGTAGATTAATATGACATCATCTTTACCATTGTGCCAAAAGACGTCATTCTCAGGTAAAGCCCGATTTCTCCCCGATTTTCGGGTAGGTTAGTAAATTATGGTCCGACTTGTTATCTTTGGACATTGATTTGTTTTCATTTATCATGCGTCTCCTTGCGACAAGGCACACGTTTCTGCATCGTGTGGTCGTGTATGATGTTCAGTTTTCCTTTGACACTGTTTACAGAGTCTGTAAGTGTATGATGCCTAACTTACTGTTGAAAAAGTCGTGTAGTGTATTCCTGCCTTAAGACGATCTTTTGCTTTGGTGTTGCTGCAATGATGCTAATTTGTTCTGAGTGGTTGCTAAGGTGTTCTTTTTGGTTGCTAGGATGTTACTGGTCATCGCTTAATTGCTGAGTGTCTAAAAAAGGTATGTAAACGTGAACATAAAAACACTAGAGCTCAACACAAAAGTGTAAATAAAACAACTAAAAATTTGAGGTGGATACATGTAATTAGTTCATCGTTTGGGTAAGTGAGTGAATAAATGCAAAATATTTCCAGATATAGTTGTGGATGCTTCACGTGTCAAAAAAGCTAATAAATAGCACTTAGCCCTACTAATATGTAGCTTCATAACATATAACCTGTGCAACAATATGCATACGAATTTCAAATATGAGTTTAATAAAATATTAGTATAAATAGAACTAGCGATAAAAGAAACTGTAACATATTACTGTAATAAAAATACAGGGGAAAAAAAGTTTAATCCTAGTAGTTTAGGGACGTTTTGACCACAGCTATACGATAACTATACAGACACTGAAAATTATTGAAATTATTATTTTTTTCATCTGATGAAAGATACAAACATTGACAGCCAATCAGAGTTCAAAAACGCATCGGTGTGAACCGTAGACTGTAAAAAACATGGACGTAGTGTTCGTGCAGTCGCTCACCTGCTGCTGCAGAGGCATGAAGGGATATTATTGATATATTGATGTATTGATCGGTGGCTCTGTGGGTCTGGCAGGTAGATTTGTGGGCTGTGTGGGATGACACTTTCCAGGAAGCGTCCAGCACCCAAACCTCAAGCCACATATTCCACATAAAGCCTTGGGTTCAGTCGGCTACTGGCCCGTGGAGCGAGTCTCACGTCTGTGATGGTCTCTGTGTGTGTGTTTATGTGTTTTATGAGGGGAAAAGTGGAAGGTCACAAATCAGATTCTCTGCAGGACCGTCCAGCGAGGACGACTGAGGTCAAACCATTCTGCACACACAAATAATGAAAACACTTAGGCTCGATGTGTGCGCTTCTTTTTTCTGTCAAACGTGTATTTTTATAGGAAAATTAAGGTTTTTAAAGTACTATGCAGTATGCGGTGATAAACATGTGCTTCAATATTTCCATATGACCACACTGTGTTACAATGAGAGCAAGTGGCTCACCGTAATAAATAAAACTATAAATATACATTATAACATTTCAAATAAAACCTAACAAAGTCAATACATTTATATAAATAATATAATCTAAGAATAAAAAGGAAAAAAAATGGAACATATATCATTTTGATCAATTATGTACACTTAAATCAGCAAGTGACCTATATATATATATGTATACAGTATAATACATAAGTATTCAGACCCCCTTAAATGCTTTACTCTTTGTTATATTGCAGCCATTTGCTAAAATCATTTAAATTCATTTCCCCCTTATTAATGTACACACAGCACCCCATATTGACAGAAAAACTGAATTGTTGATATTTTTGCAGATTTATTAAAAAAGAAAAACTTAAATATCACATGGTCCTAAGTATTCAGATCCTTTGCTCAGTGTTTAGTAGAAGCACTCTTTTGATTTTTTGGGGAAAGATGCAACAAGTTTTTCACACCTGGATTTGGGGATCCTCTGCCATTCCTCCTTGCAGATCCTCTCCAGTTC
>JAUMHQ010000050.1:658508-668595 GCA_032361165.1 Enteromius paludinosus
ATCAGAAGAAATGGACAGCACCTGAGTTAAATATATGAGTGTCACAGCAAAGGGTGTGAATACTTAGGACCATGTGACATTTCAATTTTTCTTTTTTAATAAATCTGCAAAAATGTCAACAATACTATGTTTTTCTGTCAATATGGGGTGCTGTGTGTACATTAATGAGGGAAATAATTAACTTAAATAATGGCTGCAATATAACAAAGAGTGAAACATTTAAGGGGGTCTGAATACTTACATACGCACTGTATGTATATATATATATATATAATTACTATACATCTTTCACACATTAAAAATATAATAATAAAATTTAATAATAAATTATACATAAAGATTTAAGTCAGCAAGATGTTATCTAAAAAAACCCTGGGTCAGATTTAGACGTGCAGTCTATTAATTTACTGATAATAATTTACTACTAATAAAAACCCTTCTTCTTCTTCTGTGTTAAGCGAACCGAGACTTGTTATAACACTTGTATCATTGCTCTTTTCTTGATTTTGTTTGCTTCCATTGTCCTCATTTGTAAGTCACTTTGGAGAAAAGCGTTTGAATGATTTTATCAATAATTACAGAGTTGGCTGACTCACAATTAGAATATGTATAAAAAAAAAGCAAATATAAGTAAGTCCATTACATGTTCAATTTAATAACAGTTTAACCCCAATTTGTTGTCTGCCTCGTGGTGAGTCGAGTAAATGTCTGAAAGCACACAGTTCTCCCACACAGTACCTGAGTCAGAAGCGCCGACCCAGCAGCTCTCGGCCCACGGAAGCCAATTTGATTGATTGGACCGAGAGTTCCCACATTCAGGACACAGGGAGAGTTTCACAGGATGTGCAGTAAAACGCAGAGAGCCATGTCAAAACCTCCCACCGCGGTAGTGCTTCAACACTTGGTCCAAGCAAACACTTAAAGTATAATGTTTTTGAGACACAGGCCGGCTACTGAAAACCTGCCATGAATGACTGGCCTCACACACCGATCTAAAAAGAGAAAAAAATCAACATGGGAAAGAGAAAAAAAATCATTAAATAGAACATTTCATGCTGAAGTATCAGAACAGATGACAGTAGTATGCAGTATGTAGTATGTGCTGAGTATGCACAGAATACACTGATGATCTGTTTACAGTATAACACACCTGGAGTATTTATCCATTAGCATATGAATAGCGGTCATTCACTTGGCTCGTAACGCCTTGGAAATATGCGATTTGAAATCTGACACACTTCACACGCCATGCAGAATATGCAATCCCACAATGCATTGTGCTCAACCTTTACCTTCTGTGGAAGCTTGATTTGCCATGGGCTAAAATAATAATAACAAAAAAGTAAAAATGGGTCAATTGGAAAAAATGTGAATTCGTAAAAGAATTCCAAGGAAATGTCTCAACTGCAAGAATAACTCAGAATTCCGAGACAAAATGTTGGAATTGCGAGATGCAAACTCAAAATTCAAAGGGAAATGTAGCAGCTGTGAGATGTAAACTCTGAATTCAAAGCATGAAATAGAAAATGTGAACAGAATTCCCGGGAAAAAAAAACTGCAATTGCAAGATGAAGTCGGAATGCCAGATGCATGAAGAATTTGAAGAAAGATAAGTTGCGAGATTTTTTTGCAACTGCGAGAAAACAACAAAAAAATCAGAATTGTGAGACGTAAAATCAGAATTCCAGGACAAAAGTCATACAATCTACACTTATTTTTTATAAGACTGTCAAATGAAAAAAATACAAGGAATATAACGCAAAATAATAATTTTTGTTAGATGATAAGTGGCTGCTTTCAACGGCTAAGGCCCGCCCAAGAGGCCCTGTGACTGACAGGTAAAGCAACCAATCGTGTTTCAGTCCAAGGGCATGACGATGTTAAGTGGATGCCACTCGCAAAATTTTTACATGAATGTAATGTGACAGTCATTCAGAGCTGTTATCACGGTTTTGAAGGATTCTCATTCTGAAGCCCATCATGTCTCGGTCTGCTGTGTCCAGAGCGATGAATCGTGGCACGTAATGCCCTGAGATCACTGACAGGGGCAACAGCGCACACAAGGTCTCCATTCAGACTGGCTGCGCTTGGCTCGAGCAGCAGAGCAACAATGAGGGAAAGTCAGAAATGACTTTGAAGCGCCTGCCCGTCAGTATCTGTTTCACAGGCGAGAGCGGCGCCAGCGGCCTCCGGGGAGAAGACAAGCTGAACACCATGAGTCGGACAGAAAACTAGACATTAACACCACCTACGCTCCTGCATTTCAAATACATTCGTGAGAATCAGTTTCTCTAGGGAGAAAACCAATGGAGTTTTTACGTCTGGATGAATGCAATCTCTGTTCATTTCAGGGAACAGTTAATTGATAAACCTTTTAAAGACAGGCCTGTGCTGATTGATTCTTAATTACACGTGTATAGTATTTTTTGAAATTGTCTGTTTGATAGTGGAATTCCTTGTGGAAAACTACATTTCCCACGATGCTGTACAGAAAAAACCCACCAATCAGAAAGTGGCATAAGTGCCGAAAGAGATTGTAAGCCCCGCCCACTGTCATGAAGTAAGAGCTATCTGACCGTCCATAGACAGCAATACAGCTGAAATGATGCCAGATCCAGAAACGTAGTAAAGACATCCATAAAACAGTCCATGTGACATCAGTGGATCCACTTCAGTTTCGCGACGCTACGAGAAAACAAAGAAAACAAAAATAGCATATAATCAGCATACCGTTCTTCTCGCCTGACTCACGTCTTTCGCCATTTTACAGAGTATCACAACCCAATGCATAAATAATCGTTGATGTATTTGACGCAATCAGCGTAGTTTACATTCGGGTGAAAGCATGCACATGTACGTAACCTGTGGTCATTTACGTCTAGAGGAAAGCGTTCGCAGTGTGATGCTCTCTAAAATGGCAGAAGACGTAAGTCAGGGGAGAAGGAAGGTATGCTGATGATATTGTTAGCGCAAAAAAAAATATTCTTCTAGTGTTGTCTACTGTTTTACTGATGTTTTACTGTGTTTCTGGATCTGGGATCATTTCAGTTGTGTTGCTGTCTATGGAGGGACAGATAGCTCTCTGATATCATCAGAAATATCTTAATTTGTGTTCTGAAGATGAACGAAGGTCTTTCGGGTTTGGAACGACACGAGGGTGAGCAATTAATTTCTGGGTGAAATAACCTTTTAAGTTAATGCATATTTTGCAATGAAAATATATAGTTTCGATAGATTCAACCAACAACTTTGTAGTTCTTATCCTCACTAAATAAATACTTCCAGGATCAGTGCAGCTAAAAAGTGGGCGGGCAGTGGAGATTTCTTTGCAGAATCATGGGTAATGTAGTTTCTCATTCGATTAATTCCATTGGTAAATGATTCTAAGTAGAAATAATGTGAAAAGTTGGCTTGAAAAAACACATACCATCAATTTGCAACCTAAGAGCTTTATCTTTAACTGGTATTAAAACTTAGTTTCAGAGTTTTTACTTCCAGACAGACAGCTCTGTAACGCTCACAACGCTCCTCGGTGTGTTTCTGGCCAAAATCCCCCTCGCTCGCTAAAATAAAGCCAGCATTATCAGAGGACAGTGCTGTGGGTGCTGAAGAAACCGAATACACACACTTTTGTATGTTCATTGAGTTCAAATTGACCCCTTTTCCTCTAAAGGTTCAGTGGTCTTTCCACAAATGGACTTTTGATCCATTAAGAGAAAAAAAAAAAACGTGGGAGAAAGAAGGCCTCTCCTTTCAGGTTGACAGCAGGGGAATTCTGGGATGTGTTGCCAGTGGCGACCACAGGATGAACTTGAGGAACGCCAGCGAGAGCGCTGGCCGAAACTCAAATATATCTGCTTTTTGATTCCCACAGACAGGAGAGAAGCTTATTTTAACGTTCCAGAGGTTGAAAGTGCACTGCCAGCATTTCAGCGTTGCTATAAAAAGATTTATACCCCAAAAAATAAAAACAGCTCAGGCTGAAATATGAATACTAATCGCATTTCATGGGTTTGTTCGGCATGGTGTTTCACAAATTACAGGCATCAGTTGATCGCTATAATGTTTTATTGCAAAATCTTGATGCAGAACAGACTTCATTTACAGAATTGGATGAATTTTCATTTATAAAACCCTCCTGTTGTGTGAAAACATGGCTACCGGGTTTGTGTTTGGGTCAGATTCTCCCACATTGGTTTCTATGCAATTTGCCAACAATAAACACTATGAAAACACCAGTCATGCTTTTACATTAAAACCTTTCTTGTAGCTTGTTAGGGGATAAGAAAATTGAAATATGAGAAATTATGAACTATGGTGATTGATTTTGGGCAAATTGGATGGAATCCATTAGGTGTTAATTTGGTGGCTATCGTTGCCACGAAATTGTGTTCAGCCTTTCTAAAATGCATTTATTTGTTGAAACTTTGCATTTACATTCATGTCCCCAAATGGGAAAAAGTCACCAAATTTCAACAAGTAGTCAATAGTTTAACCAGTGTTTCAATTAGTTTAAAATGTTGACCCGCAATGCAATACAAGGGTTTTAAAAACTATAGTTTGATCAATTATCTCTTTGATGATTTTTGGTGAAATGCATGGAAACCAATGTGAGTCAGTTTGACCCCAATTGCACTGCAGTCACCAAATCATCTTCAGCCTTTTCAAAACACATCTATGTCTTCAAACTTTGCATGCATGCTCAAGACCCCAAATAAGAAAAACCCACCAAATTTCAAGAAAAGAAGAGGTTAACCAGTGTTTAAAGCAGTTTAAAATCAAATATGGGCCAATAAACAATAAATCAAAAAACAATGACAATAAACCAATAAAACAGAACTGTATTCTCAAAAAATGGGTTTGTATCATCCTGTAGAGCACAGATTCACTGCTGTAATATCATGATGTTGTTTATTTTAATGCACGGCGGTCAGAATGTCTAGAGTACATCTGCTGAAACAAACGTGAGAAATGGTTGTTTTTCTACGTCCATTTCTTTCCGAGCCAAACCCTGATGGAGGCCGCTGTCCCGTGGCATGCTGGGAGTTTTAGTGCAACCTGAGAGGGTGACGAGGCAACCGCACGCTGGAGACACACCGGGACTGTCATCGATGTGAAGCCCGAGTTTGACGGAGTGTTTCCCTCTTCTCCAGGCCCGGCCCGTTCCTGAGCTCCGGACGTCTGAATGGAGGCTTGTGTTTGAACCGGACCCGCGCCTCTCTCACGGGAAACTTCACACGCGTCTAAATCACGCAGGTAAAGGCCGTCAGGACATGGATGTTAAGCTGATTTAAAACAAGCACACATCTGAGGCTCCGATTGCTTCATACTGACTGCGTGTGCCAGTGTGGAAGTTTAGGGAAAAAAACCTACGTCTGCACACTTGCGCTTCATTGTCCATGTTTTATTGACACGTAATTTATAGACATATAGACATAAATAATACATATTTTTTTCTGTATAGCTTTCAAAAGTATAAAACTTAAAAATATAAAAGTAAGTGTGTGTGAATATAAAAATAAAACAAAAATCTAAAAATGTCAAAAGTGAAAAGAAATATATATATATCAGTGTGATACAGAATAATATATATCACATAATATTTAAGATATAATTATTCTATATAATATTATGATAGTATATATATAGTTATTTTTTTTGTTGCATTTAGATATTTTTATAAAAAAAAAAAAATATATATATATATATATATATAATTTATACACACACATACATACATATTACATATTAATTATTTGTTTATTTTTGTTATTTATTGTATTTACTCAAATTGCATTTCGATATTCCAAGTTCATGTATTAAGTTATTTTAAAATAACATATTTTATTAAAAGAAACAACATTTTATGTTTACATTTTTTTTAATCATTTATATATTCTGTTATTTAAAATAATATATATGTACTTATATTGATGCAGTTTAAATGTATTTTTTTTTTAAGAACGTCTTAAAAATAAATGAAAAATTATATATTTCAATAATGATTCATTTCTAAGACATTCTAGAAATAGAACTACAAATGAGATATGAATGTGTTGATGTGGTGTCGAGGAAGACAGTATTTCCCCTGCCAGCGGGATTCTGGGACGGGACACAGTTTGATATGCAGTTGAATGAACACGGGATGGACTTCCTCTGCGCTTTACTGTAACTTTACAAGCTGAGCAGCTGATAGGGTTAAAAAAAGAAAGCCTTCACCTCTTGGCAGCAGGGGGGGCAGAGGAAAAACAGCGTGAGCAGCGGATGACAAGAAAACGCCATCACAGTGTGTCAGCAGATGAACACACATAATGAATGAGCGGATGATCCAGTCAGCAGAAGCTTTTTAAAATTTCATCATCAACTTACTGCCCTTTAACATCATTTAAAGTCTTTATTTCTACTGTCTTTGTTGTTTAGGGTGTAGATATAGTTTAGGAATTCTGTTTAAAATAATTTCAGGTGAACTATAGCATGAACAGCTTGAAATGTCAAGCATCTAATATTCAGGAGCAATTAGTTTCATGTTTTCTTGATTTGCGTGACAAATAAAATAAAATTAAATAAAACAAATGTTAACAAACACTAAAACAAAAGAGAATGAATTGCGTTTATAAATAAAATAAATAGTTAAATATATTATATTAATTTATTAGATGCTCTAGAAAAAAATACAAAAATAATTATTTGTTAAGATTATTTATTATTTATATTTATTTAATAAATAAATAATTGTATGATGGTGTTTATTTGGCGGTATTTGCAGCTTTATTTCTTTCCTTTTTTTATATATATTTTAAAATGTTCTTGGGAATTACTCAAAAATATAAATTATCAAATTAAAAAATTATCAAAAAAACATTTTGAATATAAAAACTTTTTTTTTTAAATAAACATATTTATGGTCATGTGTCTGTATGTGAGGAACCGTTCCAGACTGTGTAGCGGTTGTTTACCGTGAAGTTTTTACAGTCTTATTTCTACTTTACACATGTAACACATAAATACATGCATGAGCGAGAGTGTATTTCACATGGAAACTCTTCTCCTCAATGTATACCGTGTTTCGGTGCTGTTATGGAAAAGTAATTGCAGTAATTTTCTGGGGAATGGCATTCCTCATGAGCTCAGGGGCTTTCCCTGCTAAACGCCAATGGAAACACTTCAGAAACACTCTCACCTTTACACACACACACACACACACACACACACACACACCTCAGACCAATGCACTTGCAAACAAAAAAACCCTCATCGACTGATCTGGGCTTCTGTAGCTGGCTCAAGGAATATTCAGGGTTAAATATGAGTTCAACTCTCTTGACAGTAAAAAGCAGAAATGGGTTTTTGTTAAAGCACTTGCATTAATTATTCAGTGAAATAGTTTCTTATTTTGATGCGGGAAGCCGTGTAAATCACCCATTCTAAGTGAATGAACTTATACTGACATAATTCCTGTGGGTGGAGATTGTAGAAATACACTTTGTGTAAACCAGTAGTGACATCACATCCCATCAAACAAGAGTTACAGAGTTCATGTGTTTAGTTATTTTAAGATAACATATTTTATTAAAACAAACAACATTTCACATTTTATGTTTTTTATCATTTATATATTCTGTGTGGTTTAGTTTAAGAGTATAAAAAAAAAGTATATCGACATGTTAAAACGAAAATGACAAAAACAAAACAAAAACTAACACAATTATTTTTTACAGAAATTCTATAGACATAAAAAAATATATAAATGAATAAAAACAACGGAATAAGAAGAATATTACTAAAACTTCATCTAAAATGAAAGTGTAAACAGAAAGTATGACAATAAAATCTAATTAAATGTATTATGAAAAACTATTAGATCAATGATAAAACATCTGTACAGTGGTAATTCTGTAATAGTTTCGTCATCATTAAACCAGTACTTCTCCGTCTGAAGGCTCGAGGAAACCTTCTGCGCGACTAAAAATAACCTGCGCTTGATTAATGAGCTTCAAATGGGAGTTTCCCATGCGTGAAACACGCCGGTGGTCAGCGGGCCCTAATTCCTCGTTTAAACGCTGAACAAATAACCAGCGTCCATGTGTCCTGCAGCCGGAGAGAGACAGATGTCTGTCCGTCTTCTGCTGCTCCGTGTCTCGCAGCTGGAGTCAGCAATGTTTCCTTCAGCACATGATCTTCTCACATCTGTGTTATAAACTGAGAAGCTACGCCATTGAATCAACCGCGAACCCAATGCGCAGCTTCTCAGTGATCTACGGCTCTGTGTATAAGCTGGTGTTCCTTTTGAACACAGGTGACGGAGATTTAACGCTAATCAAAGAACCGGCATTATTGACGAGATGCGCATAATATATCGTACGATATATATCACCCAGCAATACTTACCACTAAGCCACTTGCTTAGTTCCGTAATTATTTAGAACATTTAAATGAATCAGTTGAGTGAATGATTCAATGTATCATTTTTCACATACTGTATATTATTGTTTCTCCTCTAAGCCCCGTCTCCTGAAACGGGTCGATTTGTGCAAAGCTCATCATTCCAAAAAAGCGAAAACAATCTAAATCGTTCTAAAAGTGGCTTAATTTTATGGAAAAGGTTATCAATTTAATATAAATAAATATAAATTCCCTTTGATTGATTTATGTTTTGGACATGTCAATATCAAAAATATTTACATGTATTTACGTGAATATATTCATATAAATTATATCATATCTATAAAAAAAATATATCTTTTAAAATATATATGTACACACGTGTGCGTGTTTTGATATATACTGAATAAATAATAAACACACACACAAATATATTTATATATTATGTAACAAAAAGTTTTATTTTAGATGCGATTAATTGTTTGACAGTGCTAATTTATTTATTTTTTGAAAATGTGCAAATTATTACACACACATTATTTATTCAATACTTTTATTTATTTAATTATTTATTTATTTTTATTTCAAAGTTAATGTGACCTGGCCATGTTTTGGTGAGATTCATCACCTGTGTGTGTGCAGATGTTTTCGGCTGCATGAGCGCGTATGAGAATGAATGCCCCACCAGACAAGCTGAACATAAATAAACCGAGCTGCTGCTCTTGCTGAGGAGCAAAAGACACAGATGGATGGAAGGAAATAAGAAAGAAAGCGAAAGAGAGAAAGACGGGGTTGGTTTGGGGGTGAAGGGTCAGACAGCAGCTTTATGGGCCGTGTCTGTCGCTTCACCAGACCAAACTATTCAGAGCTTCTCAGAGAAACCAACAGACAGATGCCAGGAATGTTCCACAGACTCCACCTGCACTTCTGAGCAACTCCACCTTACATCCCCTACATCACACATTCAAAGATTCATTTTATTGACATAACATTTGCCAAATACTAATGACATGATGCCTTTTATTAGATTGGACAATTAAAAAAATAGGAAACTAAGTGGGAGAAATGCACTGGAAACGAGCTCACTCGTAAATATAGCCACTTGTTTAGTTCCTTAGTGAATGATTCAGTGTCTCATTTATAAATACAGCCACTTGTTAATGAACCCAAATATTTGAATGAATCAGTTGTGAATGATTCAGTGACTCACTAAGAAAAATAGCCACTTGTTTCATTCCTTAATGAATCAGAACATTTAAATGAATCAGTTGAGCGAATGATTCAATGCCTCACTAATAAAAACAGTCACTTACTTCTTTCCTTAAAGGGGGCATAACACACACATTCACCCAATATCGTGTTAATCTTGTGTACCTACCGCATCCTTCATATAATATATGTGAAAGAATGATACAGCTTAACGATTCTCTCCGGAAAAAGCCTGGAGGCGTGCTGTGTGGGCGGAGCTAAAGATTGACGAGCACTTGCCGTTTCACTTACATCTGCAGTTCTGAATCATGACTGGGATGTTTTAAAGCGGAGACTGCTCCATCTTTCAGTATCAAACGATGTGCAAATCCAGCGTCGAACTGGCCTTGATTTATAAAACGTTCGTAAACATACACACTTGTTAAAGGGATAGTTCACCCAAAAATGAAAATTTGATGTTTATTTACTTACCCCCATGGCATCCAAGATGTAGGTG
>JAUMHQ010000050.1:679561-690091 GCA_032361165.1 Enteromius paludinosus
TGCAACACCACGTGTAAAAACACAGAACTAAGTCATGATCATCAGTAATTATGTCTCACTGCTTTGTAATGTGTTTTCTCTTGGCTTATATTGAAATTCTTAAACATGTTTCTTTACAAATCCTAGGTTTGTGCTTCTAATTCATGACTGGTGTTTCGTTTTGTTGCCTCTCTCTGCACTCGTCATTAATCAAGCAACGCAATACATCATCCACCTAACCCTAACCATAACCCACTGCAGTTCTTATATTAACCCCAGTTTGGGAAACTCTTGTGTAACATTGTTTATGTGCACTTCATCATTTTAATATCAAATACAAATATATATAATTTAGAATTGACATTTAAGCATTTGGCCGAGAGAGTTTTCCAAAGTGACTTGCACTGATTTTCTTGTGCATGTTTTAAGCAGTTTTTGCATTTCTTTGAAATCGAACCCAAGCTCTACTGTTTATGCCCTCTCGGGTTAAAGGTTTATGTAGTTCTGATAGTTTCCGGGACACTGTGCACTGGAGGGGGCCTTCCTGAAAATGCACCCCGTCAGAGTGCTCCGCACAGCTCGTTAACCTCCTCAAACGACCCACACACAGACAAACCCACCCAGGGCTATTTTTAAACATTACCTCAAACGAGAATGGAGGTCAGCTGCCCCTTTCCTCAATCGTGCCCATGTGTGCTCCAGAAAAAGTCTCGAGTTGATCACTTTAACAGACCAGCCATTCAGTTCGAGTTTTCTATTTAAAGAAAGACCCCTAGATATCCGCACCGGGACTCCCCTCACTCGTTTGTTTACCTCGAACCTCCCGGGAGGCCAAATATAAGAGTGTGAATTCTTGAAGGGCCCCTAAATTGGATGGAAAGTATCTTGTAAAGAGCTGGAACGTTCCGTCTTTTAAATCTCGTGTCTCTTGAACGCTGCAAAATTTGTATTTGGTTTTCTTTATAATTTGGGCTCTTTTTGCAACCATATTTTACTTTCTGCAAACCTTAAAAAGTCTTAAATTCCCCAAAAATGTTATAGACTTAAACATTCCTTAAGAAAGTCTTAAAACTATAATCATGGCATGCCAAAAAATGCATATCTTCCTTAGTATTTTTGTATTTTTTGATCTTATCTTTTAGGTGCTGTTTTTAGATAAACAGTTATTATTCTTATCAAGATTAAGACAATGTATGATTAAAACAAGAACAAATATCTGAGTTATGAAGACTTGTTTTCCCTTTGAATTAAATGAATGATATTTGATTTTGTTATAATCATATATATTCTCCAAAAACAAGACTTGTGTGATTTTGCATTTCAGTGTGTTTTGATTTGGTAGTCTTTAAATATTTGCACTGTCAGAAATGTATTTTTTTTTGCAATGTGATTTTACATGCATACCTATTTTTTAAATTAATTAACCCTTTAGCGTTCAATGTTCCAGATGTTCAAGAATGAATTGACTTGGAAGTTCAAATCTTCAAATTTTGAAGTGTCTTATTGTTTGTTCCCTAGACTTTTATAGAAGATATTTTGATGCACTTGAATTTTCTTTAATAGGTCTTGAAATGCTCTTAGAACTAACTTCAGTTAACCTGCAGAAAATATAGGCACCATAAACGTTCTGATTTGCTGAAATTTGTTTTAATGCAATCTCACAGTCGTCCTCTCTGCCGTTTGTGCGGTTTGATAAAAGTGTGGTCACTTCAGACAGCCGTAGTACTCTCATTACACTAGACATGGGTCATTTATCAAGCACCTGCACCCAGAAGTAAACCTCTGCTCAAGTAATCACCTGCGGTTCCTCGAGATCTCACTGGGACATGTAAGAGAAAAAACCTGGAACAAAATCCATAGTCCAACGAAAAACCATTTGGCTCCGCAACAAGCCTATTTCCTTCCTCTGCAATTACTGAATTTCTATTAACATTCCAGCTGTTTTGTTTTCTGTGTTCGTTGCCAGATACATTGTGATGTGATAAAACAAGAGTCCTGATTTGACGCTCCTTCAGTGCTGCAGTCATCAGTTAAATTATGTCTTATTGTTATTTTAATATCAAATAATTAGACAGATATTCTTTCTCTTTGTATTTATTACATCAGTTGTATTAAAACAAGTCAAGCAATACATTTTAAAGTTCAAAAGAAATAGTTATCTAGATTACATTCCTAACTGCAGTTTTTCGTCATGTAATCTGTAATGGATTGCAATACTGTAAGTAATCTACCCAGAACTGCGCTGTGTGTTCATCAGTGAAAGAGAAAATGCACTGATTCCGTTATTTTCTGAACAATCAGACTTAAGCAATATCTTAAAATGGCTAATTTCTCCAAACGAAAACCACTCGAAACACTTTACGCTGCAAACTCCCGAAACACCCTATAGCATCGTAGACGTAGTTTTTTTGTGATTGCAAATTCAAGTCACATTTACTTCAGAAGACGTAAAAATCTACAAAGGAGAGCAGGCTGCCAAGCTGTGCTGTAATGTATTGATTAAGGACACTGAAGGCTGCGCATGTGTGAACCCAGCATGAGGCAAAGTCTTGGGTGGCAGTGAAAATCTGCAAGCGATTAAAAGACTTCAGATTCTTTCATGATTAGATATAAGTTCTCCCCGGGTGTGTTCTGTAAAGGTAGGTCATCTATAAAGTACATCTATGAAGTTACCGCTTTAAAAAACAAAAAAAAAATACAGTTTAAAGTCACATTTCATAAAAGGCTTTAAGGTCTGTGGGTGGCTTACTGAGTTTAAGTGAGCTGGTTTGTATGTGGATGCTTTAATATGTTGTTTAGTTAAGTGTCTTGATTTCCTGTTATCGTCACCCGTCAGTTTAATTGCTTTCTGGAGTGTGGAGAAAGTAGATTAAACCATATACTTGAAATGTTTTTGGCACTAGGTTTACTGTGCCTGTTTATAGGGGACCGGTTGCAGTAATTTACACAACTGCATGTAATAAAAGTTGTGCTTGTGCCAATAATGAATCACCGAGGCTTGCATGGACTGTGAAGCTCAGTGACTCTTTGTATGAGGCTGCTGTGTGTCTATGACACTTAAGCACAGTACAGAGAGGAAGTCACAGGTATTTATGAAAGCTCGGAGCAGAAATATGACGTTACAGACTTACACAATGATCAGGGTTTGAGGTGCGGCTCTCAAAGACACAACAACCGTGACCTTCACCGGAGCCTGAGGTGATGAAAAACAAGCAGAAATGTCAGAAAAGAATCAGTTTAGGGTGCTAGTAAAGGGTGGCAAAAATGTTAACTTACGCTAGAAGGAAGAAAAGACAGCATCATAGATGGGTAATGTTCAACTGATGTTGTGTTTCTCGGTTTCAAGAGCTTTTGGTGGTTATATAATGTGCCTTAAGGTTGGCTTTCTCAATATTGCTTTTTAATACAAAGCATAGACATTAACACTGGAATGCACAATTATTGTAAGAAACCAAATGAAAATATACTGAAGACAGTCATTCAGGACAAAACATCAAAAATGCATTGAGGTGGATATGGGTGAGGTTAGCGACAGCTTTGGTGGGATGGGTAGGTTCATGTTTATATATGCATTTTGTACCCCAACTTGCTTTGAAATTACTTTTTGTTTAGGTTGCCAAATATCAATTTGGACATATGGAATGCCTGCTTTTGCTAAAACACAGGTTATATAGGCATGTTTTTTTAAAACAACACACGCATCACATCTGTTGAAAAACAAAGCAATGCATTAAAAATATTAAAGCAAACATTTGTATAATATTAATTCCTGTTAGACATAGGCCCGGTTTCACAGAAAGGGTTTAGCCTAAGCCAGGATTAAGCCATAGTTCAATTAGGACATTTAAGTCATTTTTTATAAACATACCTTAGAAAAAAACATTACTTGTGTGGATCTTAAGGATATATTTTAAGATCAGCCAGTGCACGTTTTGTTCAGTTAAAACAGTTTAGACTTACAGTCAAGTCTAAGACTAGGCTTAAGCCTTGTCCTTGAAACCGGAGGTGCATGACAAGGAAAGATTTAGTGTTGGCAAAAAACTAAGTTGTAAGTTGCAAGATAAAATGCACCTACGTAGAAAGCAACATCGCTTCGTATAAAAGCATCTGCTAAATGCATGAATGTAAATGGTCTAGAACAAGAGGGATGGACTTCATGCCTATTTATGGGTTCATTGTTAAACAGTTTCCATCGAAAAGTGTCCGATCTCAGCCATAGGGCTCCCAAAAACCACAAGCCCAAACACACTTAGCTTCGGGCCGAGCCACAAAGGCCCGCTGTTCACCTCCCCTCTGACCAACACACACCCGGCATGTTTAGAAAACAGCAGCGCGGTCCAAAACACACAACCAGTTTCACCACTGAAATAAATCTCAATTTCCTTCAGCCTTTCTCTTCGTTTTGCAGTTATGTAATGAATTAGTGACCGGGGTTGACTGCTGAAACCACCCACCGTCTCACTCGGCAGAGGCTTTGCGATCTTCGCTGCGAAGATGTCGTGAAGCCGTGTCTCTGTTGATCGTGTGCAGAGCTCGCGTGAAGGAAACCGCTCGGCGAGCAGCAAAGCCATGTCAGATTTAATGGAGCTGTCAGGAGAAGCTAAGGTGTGTTGCCAGTCATTTTCCAAATAATTACCCTTTCTAACAGAGGCCTGATTGTGTTGGGCCATGTGGTCCGAACGCACGGGAGGGAGCCAGAACGTCTGAGGGGGGGGGTCATCTATGATTCATGTGCTATGCTGTGTGGGCCACGTCAGTGTCAGGCGTTTCGGAAAAGTCACCATCATACGGTTTATCAGCATCCCGTTATTTAGACCCGATTCGGATGGGCCCTGTTAGTCATAGGAAGTGCATCAGTGCTGAGTAACAGCGGGTGGAGGTGACCATGAGATCACCTCAGGAGCTGTTGAACATACAGTAGAGGTGGCTCACTCATCGGACTGGGCTTTTCCGAACCCTAAAGAGTATGCAGGTCAGAGTCAGACAGTCTTCCAGTACCTAACATTTTCAACACTGATTATTCATGCGTTTTTATTTTACAGGTTTTAAAGGGACCTGTTTGCAACTGCCCGGCCTGTTGAAATGTTTTATAGTTTCATGTCGTGCTTCTCATGCATGTCATTTGGGTTAAATTCTACTGACGTCTGTCACATGCTGCTGTTCTTACATACTGAGTTGTATTATTGAGAACTTAAAAAATGGGTTCTTCAGGGGTTCTTTGTGGTATAGCCATATGTGACCATATGTGACCTTGCACCACAATACCAGTCATAAGTGTCAATTATTGGAAATTGAGATTTATTCATCATATGAAAGCTGAATAAATAAGTTGATATATGGCTATTGTTACGACAGAACAATATTTGGCTGAGATGCAGCTATTTGAGAATCTGAAATCTGAATCAAATATTGATAAAATCGCATTTAAAGTTGTCCAAATGAAGACCTTAGCAATGCATATTACTAATCAAACATTACGTTTTAATATATTTACAGTAGGAAACTCACAAAATATCTTCATGGAACACAATCTTTACTGATTTTTGGTTTGAAAGCAAAACCGATAAAATAGTTTTGGCTATTGCTACAAATATACTCCAGTGACCTAAGACTTTAAGGTTTTGTGATCCAAGGGCACATATAGCAATAGATTCTTTGGTTTGGAATCATAGGGGAATAAATTGAAGTGTTATATAGCATCTAAATACCTGTAATGGTTCTTAAGTGGTTCTTTGGGGTGGTTAAGGTGCTATATAGCACCATCTTTAAAGATTTAGGTGCTATGTGGCACTTCTAGTGGTTCCCCTGTGATTACTAGCCAGAGAACCACTTTTAGATTTAGCACCACTCCTTTAGACTCCTTAGTTTAGGGACAGGTTTGGTGGTATGAGTAAGTTTAAGGGAGGGTAAGGTGTAAGGGATTATAATTATGATTATAAATGTAAGTACAAAAATGTATTACAGATGTAATTACATATAGGTATTTTTTACAATGTAAAAACATGTAACATAATAACATAATTAACATTATTCCTTTAAATGTAAGTTAAGGTCATCTAATATAAAGTGGGACCCAAAACTTTGAATCCATTTGCTTATGCTGAGAGCATCAGTTCATCTTTAATATCAATTTACACAGATTATTTTGTTGGTAGAAGTTTGCATCCATGTGGTTACACCTTCTTGAGCTTCAAATGATTGTCATGCGTCACATGTTTGCAGTTTTTCCTTTGTATTTTTGTGGTGCACAGAAGAAAGTCAACCAGGTTTTGAACCACGTTATTTTTTTGTTGTTGTTGAACTATTTCAGGTTTCCGACTGGTGACGTACATGTATGCTCATCTCATAAAGCAGCATATGATTTTGTGCAAGTGCTTCTGGCAGAACAGACCTGCATGAGTGTATTTCTGTGTGTGGTCAGGCCGAGGGCTGAGAAGGTTGCAGTAGTCTGGGTTATGGGTGTCCTGTCATGGCCAGACAGACAGCTTGTTCAGACGTCGGGTCTCCTGTGTTTGTGCAGCCTCAGGACCGGCAGAGTGAAAAAATCCCAGCATGGCAGACCCAAAATAATCAGGCCGTAAATATTTGTACAAGTTAGAGCAACATAATCACTCAGGGCTCTTACCTGCCGTGGCTCTGGGCTTTATGTTTCCTGTTCTAATCATACTGCGTGGATGGCCAGTGACACACACACACACACACTACAGCTCTCACGTTTGACCACTTCAAGATATTCAGCCAGTACCGGAGCTTAACAAATCCTACTGAAAGCAGGGACTAAATAAGCAAACCGTTTCTCAAGCCTAACCATTCATAACAAATGCAATCAGTCCAGGATAAACTAGTCCTAGCGTTAGACCGCCCACAATCCAGCTACTGAGGGAATGATGCATGTTAAACAGAAAAATGGCAAGATCTGGCTGTAATGAATTGAGGTTTTAGATTAGAATCTGACTTCATATTCAGTTGCCAAAAGAAAAGTAGTTCTAGACGTATTTATTCTGCTTAATTTTGCACATACAAGCAGCTTTGGGGGTAATAATGCACTATGAGTAATGCATCGGATTACTTTTTTCAACTGAGTAACTTTTTCAAACAAGTAATGCAAGTCGCTATTTCCCCCCATTTATTGACTGAAAGCTCTCCTGCTGCCATGCTCAGAGAAATCTGGAGAGTTGGAAAGTGTTAATCTTACTTAATTCGTCATGCAAACCAGAACGACAGCACAATTGCAAAGATTGTTTGAGCGTTTTAAATTTGCATTTGCTCCAGCCTGAGGCTTATTCATTTCACTTTTGGCGTGAAAGGCCTTTTATGTTTAGCAAAAATATAACTTTTTAATGTTAAAAACAAACAAGCTAGCCCCAAAGGTCTTGTAGCTCATTACTTTCCATAAAAAGTAATGCAGTTATTTTTTAGGGAGTGACACAATATTATAATGCTTTAGTCTTAAAAGAAACTTTGCAAACACTGCATACAAGTCCATAGATGTATAAACAATTAAAGAGTTATGCCTTGCTCGTCAACAGGGGACAGAGTGGGGCTTCAAACACATTTATAGCGGAGTTCATCATCAGAAACGGTGCGGTGAACGGTTGCATCAAAAAATGGGTCAATACATTCCTTTCCCATGTAGCATTAAGAGAGTGGCGAGCAACTCTCTGGTTTCAAGGAAAGGGTAAAAATGAAGGAAAGAGAGGAGAAAAAAAAAGAGAAACGTGTCACTGAGGTCTTTAGGAGCAAGCAGAAGGGAGTCTGTTTGGAGACACAGGAGTGTGTTTAATTACTCTGTAATCTGGAAAATGCAGCCATGCAAAATCAAGAAAGTTTGTGTGCGTTTGCAGACACCATCCATGAGAGGGCAGCGTTCACGGATGGCTATCATCCTCCTGACCTACAGATGGACTTACATAATACCTCTGGAAACTTTTGTTCAGTCCAGGTGCGGAAAAACTAATTAAAGCCCTTTGAGCATGTGGTTATTTTAAGTCATGCTCAATCAAAAGTAATAATCCGGCGCACGGATATAAACTGCGAGGGTCTCCCGGGGGTGAAGGGGTCGCAGACGTCTCCCAGACGTCCCTTTGGCAGGTGAGACAGTATGATCTCTGAACAAGAAAACTGGCTTCCCAGAAACAAGGAGAGTAATGCATAATTTGCTTCGTTTGATAGCACTTTTATTTTTGTTATTTTTGTTATTTTTTTATTTTTTTGTGATCCTGGAGCACAAGATTTGCAGGGGGGAATAGCCAACAATACATCCATTCTTCTTTAATGCCAAAAATCATTGGGATATTAAGTAAAGATCATGTTTCATGAAGATATTTAGCAAATTTCCTTCATTTTTTGATTAGTAATATGCATTGCTAAGAACTTCATTTGGACAACTTTAAAGGTAATTTTCTCAATATTTCGATTTTTTTGCTCCCTCATATCCCAGATTTTCAAATAGTTGTATCTCAGCTAAATATTGTCCTCTCCTAACAAACATTTCAATGGAAAACGTACTTATTCAGCTTTCAGATAATGTATGAATCTCAATTTCAAACACTTGTTTTGTGCTCCTGAGTCACATTTTACTGTACTTTGCAGCACTTTGAATTTCCATGAAATCTGCTATTGCCTTGACAGGTTTTAACCCGGTCATTAATTAGGTCATGGTTTAATTTCAGTACTACTTGTGCTAATTAAATAGTGTCATTTTACCCTTAAAGCCATGCACAGGTCTCCGTTTACACTGGAGAATAAAATAAACACCTACTGCACAAAAACAAAACAGTGATGTAAGTTTTAAATATTTGTTTTTGACTTACACTGGGAACTTCGTTAATTAGCTACGTGTGTGTGTGTTTAATTTCTCTAAATCTTTCCTCTCTTGTTTGCTTCAAGTGGTTTATGAGACAACGTATGAGCTCAGAATTAATATAAGATGATGGCCGTTGTCCAAAGCCTCTTCTCTCCCTGTGCCATCCCTGATCAGGACGAAGGGCCCCGACTGGCTCCAGGGACACAGACCCCGCTGACTCTGGATCAGTTGTGTTGACAGAGTCTCATTTAATGGATGCAGACCACACAAACTCTGAGTCTGCGTGTCACAGCTATTTCCTCTTGTAAATATTTTGTGCTGTTTGCGTGTGCCAAGCTGTCAGAGAGAGAGAGAATGTGTGTGTGTGTGTGTGTGTGTGCTACGGCCCGGGGATATTCTTTAATTAAACGGTGCGGTTTAGGTGCTGCCTTTCATGTTGTTTAAACCTGTTTCCAGATATAATCCAGGTATGCATTATTCCTTTATGAGAATACTTTCTTTGCTGTAATAGGATGCATGACATTGCAAAGCTGTGTGCAAATTACACTTATTATTATCACTTGTTGTACAATATTGCTGTTAGGTGCAACCACATTACGCGAGTACATTTGGCATCAGATTATCCTGGTAAGGTTTTAAAAGATTAGGCTAACTAGCATCGATCCCTGAAAGACAAATTATTTATAATGAGTGATTAATTTTGCAGAGCTCCAAAAAGCTTCCACAAAGAAAGAAGGCGGAGCTATTATTCTGGCTTCCTGTTTCACAGAAATATAGATGGGGGGAAAACAAAGCCCCAATTCCCCTAATCATCAACACAATAAGAAAAACCAAAGAATAGATTTATTATATGCAGCAAAACATAACTGAGCATCACAAATGAATGAAGTGGCTTTAAAAAAAGAGCTAGAGCAGTGAAAATTTCCATTTCCACCATCAGGGAAATAGTGAAGAATTTCCAATCAACATACAGTGTGTTAGGAAGCTGCCTGGAAGAGGACGTGTGTCTCTATCCTCCTAATACACAGCGAGGAGTAGAGTTTGAGCGGCTAAAGACTCTTCAAGGACCACAGCTGGAGAACTGCAGACAATAGTTGAGTCTTAGGGTCAGAAAACCTTTAAAAAATAGTCCAACAGCCGCTACATCAGCACATGTTGTTCAGGAGGGTTAAAGAAGACTGAAAATCCATCCAAAAACAATCTTCAGCATGTTCAGTTGTCAGACAGGAGTGGAACTACAAATGGGACTGGCTTCTATGATCAGATGAAACAAAAAAAAAAGTTTTTTAGCAGCAATCCCTCGAGATGTGTTTGATGAACACAGGGATAAAACGTACTCCATGTGTACAGTGAAGTATTCTGCTGTGTTTCTGATGTTGTGGGTCTATATTTCTGCTGGAGGTCCTGGACGTCTTGTCTAGACACACGGCATCATGGATTCTATCAAATACCAGCAGATAACAAATCAATAATTGGTAACACTTTAGAATAGCAGATGCTTATAAGTCATTTATAAGTGATTAGTTAATGATGAAACGTTCATCTACAAAACATTCACAAATGATTAATAAGTGATTATTATGTTTAGTTAATTTACAAGTAATTTACAAGTTGTTATATGTTGAAAAGCACAATTTTTTTTTTTTTATTTAATAAAGTAATAATCTCTTTGTGAATGTTTTGTAGATGAACATTTCATCATTAACTAATCACTTATAAATTACTTACAAGCATCCGCTATTCTA
>JAUMHQ010000050.1:690105-700850 GCA_032361165.1 Enteromius paludinosus
CCCTGAGTGAGGAGAACTAAAGAGGAGAAGCATCATGGAGCTGGTGATCTGAAGGGTCTGGAGTGATTCTGGATGAAAGAATGGTCTCTTTTCTCTTATCAGGTGTTCTCCAAACTCTTCAGGTGTTACAGGAGAAAACTCAGAGCTGTTATCTTGGGAAAAGGACGTAGCAATAAATGGATGCCAATAATTGTGGCCAACATGTATTGGAGAAAAACATTTATTTCACAATCAGATTTTCTCCCAATTTTCAATTGTTTTACTTCAATGATGGGTTAGTATTGTGTAAATTTTTTTGAATGAAAGATAAAAAAGAATAAACAATACTGACGTATTTTCACAGCCACATGTGCTCAGATTTACCAAGGGTGCCAATATTAATGGACGGCACTGTATATATGAAGAGTTCATTCAAAATGCAAAAACAAATAACATTTGTAACAATTCTCAGAAACCATGTTATCAATTAATTCAATTCATTAATCAAACTGCAGTTGGGTTATTTTGACTAGGTTAATAAATAAGTAATAAATAGCTAACTAGCACAATAAAACACAATAAAAATATGTTTTGTTATGAGCTATGTATGTATGTGTGTTTTTTGTAATGTGTTTCAAGGATAAACTACTTATATTTACCAAGTATACTAATATTAAAAGCTGCACCTCAACCGAAGATTAACAGGGCTTCCTAGTTTTTAATCGTTCTAAAACAATTAATCATATGTGGTCACCATGTCACATGAACATTTCCTTTACAAAGACCACTTACTCGGTCCAACCACGTATGTGCGTGAAGTTAGAAAATCATCAAGTGTTCACGCTGAAAAGATTTATGTTCTGTGAAGTCACCGTGTGTAACTACCGTACTGAAAATGAATCATTACCTGTGAGTGGACGGATGTACACAGAGCTCATAAAGCTGTTCAAATACGAGATGTGTTCACACAGCCTTGTGCAGATTATTTGGAAACCACCAGCTTAGTCAAGACAAGCTGTTTTACACCTCGTCGTTGGCTTTGAGTGTGCTGTAAAGCTCCGATTATCACCCATGCCTGTTGTTGCTGGGCTGGTTTGCTCCTAAGCTTGTTCTGTTTGTGTTCACAGAGGTGTTAATTATCGAACCTAAAAAACCCACACGTAATAATCTAGACCGCTGTCTAACACTTGATGGTTGCTCTGTCAATTCTTCTGTTTGATAGCAATCTTTCATTTGAAAGCCATGTTTCTAGCATCTGTAAAACTGCGTTTTTCCATCTCAAGAACATATCTAAATTGCGTCCTATGCTCTCAACCTCAAATGCAGAAATGTTAATTCGTGCATTTATGACCTCGAGGTTGGATTATTGTAATGCTTTATTGGGTGGTTGTTCTGCACGCTTGATAAATAGACTACAGCTGGTTCTAAATGCAGCAGCTACAGTCCTTACTAACAATGCAAAACTCTACTAACTACTCAAAACATTTGATAATACCTAGAATATCAAAATCTACTGCAGGTGGCAGATCTTTTTCCCAATTTAGCACCAAACTCTGGAACAATCTACCTAATACTGTTCGGGAGGCGGGCATAATGTTGATAATGATAATGTTCAGTGCTTTGCTACAATCTGTATTGTTAAAAGAGATTTATAAAGAAAAGTGAGTTGACTTGACTTCACTCTTATATTAAACAAGATTTTAAACACCATTCCATGCTGCTGCAGGACAAATCAACATTGGGGAAAAGTTTCAAAAGCATTTAAGAGAGATTAGTAATGAATCCAGTGGCACCGTGGAGGCCTGACACTCATCTTTCTGTGGTTTTAAAGACTCAGTGCTGTCCTACAGCCGCGTGTGTCCAAATATAATCCTGCTCAGGAAAGAAAAGCGTCATGCCAACTATTTGAAAGAAGTGGCTGAGATCAGAGTGGAACAGCCAGGATATTCCCATACATAACCGAAAGGGGAAAAAGCAGTTTGATTAATGAACAAATCAGGAGTCAGACATCCATGGCGCATTACCGCCACCTCTGCAGAATCATTCTCTGCCTCGTTTAAAGAGGAGCCCATCCAAACTCTGCCATCTAAAGCCCAGTGACCCGATGAAGTGAGAGACCCCAAACAGGATGCTGCACTGATCACTTCCTTTATTTGATGAGATAAATGTCCATTTTCTTCACGGAAGAGTAGTCTGGGTATTCTTTCCCAAGCAATAATCAGACTATACATTTCCATAATTTTAAATCAAGCTAGTTTGCAGAAAAGAGCTGAAAATGACTGTATGACAGCTTAATACATGTCGGCTTTTATTCCAAAAATCCGTCACACTTTATATTAGGTGGCCTTAACTACTATGTACTTACATCAAATAATATGTGCAATGTACTTATTGTGTTCATATCGTATTGCAAATCACTTTTGCTGCTATTGTGGTGGATATGGGTAAAGTTAGGGACAGTTTTTCTGATATTGGTAGGTTAAGGGGAGGAGTTAACAGTGTAATTATAACGTAAGTGCACAATTTATTACACATAGGCATTTTTAAAAATAAAAGTACAATATGAAAACATGAATGTAAGTGCATTGCACCAAATGATTCATTTAAATACAATTGCATTTAGTTAAGGGCACTTCATATAAAGTGGGACTTGACAATATTGCTCAGGGGTTGCTTCCTTATAACTCGGGACTTTACATTTTAAATTGATGTTTGAAAATGTTCCAAGTGAATGAAAATCGAATGAAAGTTTACCGTACATAAAGTTATTGTCTGTCAAGAAAGAGTCAACATTTTTCAAACAAATCCTGAGCCGTTTTTTCTTGTGAAATCATTAGCATTTTGCTGCCCACTTCCTGAACTTGTTTGCAATAGTCTGAATGAAATGGCAAATTCATTCTTCACCTATTGTTTATTGCTGTGTATGAACCTTTCATAACCCATAATTCCTGAGAAGAAACAGACAAATGGGTTGGTTGTTGACAAAATGACCGTGGAAGGCATAGCTGTTAGAATCCATATTAAAATCTCCGACTCTGATGGCAGACTCCGGTATCTTAACAAATTTATGGCGTTTTTTTGTGGGGTTCCCGGTGAGCCGTGTAAAGTGTCCCTCAGTATGTCACCCCGCTGTAAATGATGAGTGACGGAGCAGGAGCGGAGAAATCTGCCCACAAGCTCCACACCGCAGACCAAAATGACAGAGGTCATAACATGCCTCAGTGTCAGGAAATAAGACTTATGGCTTGGCCTTGGGTTATAAGTATAGCATGAAGGGAATCACTTAGAAACTATATTTGGAAAGGCCTGTGTGCTCTTTTAGAAAGACTCTCCTGAAATAGACGTAGGAAGTTCGCAGTGTTGCGTTGTGGACCTTTACGCAGCTGGAAAGACGTGATGGTGGGTGTACGAAGGTCACTGGACCTCTAAAATCGTAACAGAGGATATAACGTAGGAAAATCCACTTTGTGTTGGTCATCCAGTGTTGCCAACTTAGTCATATTGTTACAAAATTTAGCAACTTTTCAGACTACCCTACAGCAAGTTCTGATATTAACTAGCCAACTCCGAAGTAATTACCTACTAGTGTAGTTTTGTGAATTCCTAAACACATGTTGGAACTGAACAATAAAAATGACACACACTCCCTTTCCTAACACTTCCTAGATCCCTATGACGCTGATCAGAATATTTCATCCAGTAAATGTGAGTCATAATTACGTACAAATTGGTTGGATATTAAAGCGTAGCTGGTATTAAATAATAGCATTGCTGTATAACATGCCATGTTCTGTTTATCGTACATCAGGAGACTGAAGACATAACGACATTCTAGTAAGTGAATATTGTGTACATATTTTCACAGGAGTGAATGTTTTGGTGCACTGGAACTCATTTGGACCATGTGACAGCCCTAGAAATGTTATACTGAGCCGAGAAGAACCCCAATGCGTTATTTTGCTGATGCAGTGACATGCTTACCTGTGCACCAGGAATGCATGGATGTGTGTGTGTGGCGTAGCCACTCTATAATCTATGAAGGCGCCTCACTCTGGTTCTCCAGTGACCTGGATTTGGCTTTACTTCTGACTGCCTCCCCTAACTATTGGCCTAATTAATCACTAGCAAGATATATTACACAACAAGCAGGAGGAGAGGGAGCGCAGACATTGAGACACTTGTTCATTTGTCCTGCTCTTAGCTTCGCCAGAAATAAAAACCTGTTTCTGAGACGAGGGTCCTAAGAAAAGCCTCCCCGATGACTGCTGCCATCACCCACCTGGGGCCCTTTGGTTGGCACCCACCAGTAATTGGCAATTACCGTGCTTAGAATTAAAGCAAACAAGAATAATTGGCAGGCATTTCACTAAGTAGAACAAGACAGGGAGTCTGTGTGTGTGTGTGTGTGTGTGTCAGAGAGAGAGAGAGACCTCCCTTAAAAATGAGAATTGGAGGAACCGGGCCAAAGGCAGTAAGACTTGTCTCAGTGGTTCTGTGGCCTCGCTGTCTGCAGTCATTTCCACTTAAAATCAAATATAAAGTGTACCACCATAGCAACTGAAACACAACTATAGTGCAACAAAAGAAATCCATTAGGATGGATTGATTAATCACAGACATGAGTCAAAACAAAGCATTTGCACAGAAAAATCTGCATTTAATGCTACAGAACATGATGGAAATCACACCACGTGTTATTTATGCGTTATATAATATGCATACATGTATGTATATAGCATCATTTTCTGGGTAGGGTATCCCCCAATGCAATTTACCCAGGAAAATCATAGTTTGCTCATTAAGATGATGTTGTGAAATGTCTAAGCTATATTTTTGCTGATTTGCACTGCATAGACGTTCACGGTATTTGCAGAAACCGCTGAAACACACAGCAAAAATGACTTATTTTGTGTTTCACAGACAAAAACCGTACAGGATTAGTGTTGAAAGTGTTGGGGTGAGTTTAAAATTATAATATTGCACTACTCTATAATAAAGTAACTAATTATGCTACTAATGCAATAAAATAACTTTGTGATACTTTTATCACCTGGGCTTGGCTTGCTTATTTGACTGTTTTTATTTGAACCCCAAAAAGTTCTACTTTTGGCAATAAAATCCCCCCAAAAGTTTCACAACAAAAGGAAAAGGGAAGGAATGGATGTGACAAGATATGGTTGCCCATACTTGGAATTTGTGCTCTGCATTTAACCCATCCAAGTGCACACACCCAGCAGTGAGAAGTGATCAACACACACACGGAGCAGTGCTGCGGCGCCCGGGGATCACTTGGGGGAATGGTGCCTTGCGTAAGGGTCTCACCTCAGTCGTGGTATTGTAGGTGGAGAGAGTGCTGGATATTCACTCCCACCACCCACAGTCCCTGCCGGACCTGGGACTTGAACCCACGACCTTTGGGTTACAGGTCCGACTTTTAGTTATAAATTTAACAGTAATGTGCTAGTTACTTGAAAAAAGTAATTGGATCACTTAACTTGCTTTACTTGTTATGTGTTACCCCCAAAAAATCTGAGGAATATATGATATTTCTTGATTTGACTTATTTGTGGATTCAAAATGCTAAATATTTCAGCATTTAATTTCTGAAATAACTGGCCCCCAGTGGCTGAATTAAGCATACTGCGTAGTGTAGTCATGCTTTAGAATATGACATTTTAAACATTTTCGATGCACATAGCATACAGTTCTGCATAATGTGTAAAAAAAACACAAATAAAAAATTACAATCAGATACATTGTAAGTGCTCTATTATTACTGTAACTTCAAACGAGGAACATTTGGTCTATTGTTCTCTCCCAGTTTGATAAAATCATAAATCACACACTAAATCAGCCAATAAAGTTGAGCTGGAGGACACTTAACACTGACTCTGACACCAGGCCAGATTGTTACGGGAAAACATCACTTGATTGTCATGAATTACGCATCTGTTGGGAACTGTAGCAAAAGACAAAGGCAGTAAAATCTGTTGGTAACTCTTTATTTTCATGCTCACAATTTTGCGAGAACATGTCAACCTATCCTTACCCTACCAGTCTGCTAATACTATACTAACACTACACTGAGAGTTATTGGAGATATGTCCCTGCTGAAAAAAAACCCAGAATATGCTGGTTAGGCAGCCCAGTCTCACAGCAATTCGTACATATTTTACAAAGGTTGCTAATTCGTACGAATTCATACAACCTCACGACTTTATACAATTTTTGCTAACTCCTACGTATTTTACAAATTCATATGAATTTGTACAAATTAGCACAAATTTTCACCTTGCATGAATTGGTTGTGAGACTATGTTCGGTTAGTTAGGTTTTGAAGCTGGGATGCTGCTTTAAGCTGGCCCTTTGCTGGTTTAAGATGGTTTATGCTGGTCCTTTGCTGGTTAGGGTTAGGACCAGCATAAACCAGCGAAGGACCAGTTTAAACCAGCATATGCTGTATTTTTCAGCAGGGGTGTGCAACATTACTTAGTCAACAAAATGGGAGCATCAAAAGCTCTGTTTTGTCCCATCCAGGGCTGGAATCATCACACATGTCACATGCAAACACATCTAAAGTCTAATATGCACATAGCTGTTGCCGTCTAGAAAGCGGCAGGCTTTCTGTGTGGTCTAGAACATGTTTTCGATAAAAGCAGACTTACACAGAGCAACAGAAAACAGGAATTTGAGTCACCGATTGGTGTCAGAATGTAGCTGGTGCAGTTAAGGAGATGGCTTAGACGAGTAAAATGAAGCGTATTTTCAGAGGAGCTTTCAGGGTGGTACCGCTCGGCAGGATTCCTGCAGGATGACTGACTAATAACCCACATCAGACTCACTGCAACAGACACAACTCAACCCAGCAGCAGTGTTTACAGAGATGAAGGGAGAACGGTCTTCTACAGCAGTGACAACACTCGGTGCTGGAATTCCCCGGCATACCACAGCCTGACCACAGTCTTACTGACCACAGACATCGACACACAAACCCTGAACACGCGTGTGCTGAGCGCTCGTCTAGCCTTCTGCACCACAGACCAGCTCATTAATGCTACTCCAGTCCCAGCTCTGTCTGTTTGTGTAAACAAGCGTCCCACCTTCGGGGCATTCTGTGTGGTTTCAGTAACGCTCTTAAAGTCAGTCCACCCAAAGAGAGCGAGCGAGCTGCTAAAGAAATAACAAAGCCATGTTTGCAGTATCTGTCCCAGTACGCCAGCATCAGCTCAGCTTTGCACTCTAATGGATGAGGAAGGCTTCAGATTTAGCATGAATGTCTTATTTATGCCCTTTTGATAAATCTGTGGTGTGGGTATTTTTCTTTGCTCCGTGAGGCATCTTCTTTCGCAAGGTTTAAGAAACTCAAGCCTACCATGAAAACACGCTTATTTTGGATCTCATCAGGTCATGGAATCAGATTAGCTGATAAAGTAACAGATTACTTTTAAATAGATTTTTCTATTTATTGACAGATATCATTACATTCCATAAAAAGTGAAGCAATTCGTTACTTTTTTTGGAATATAATGCATTACGATACTTTTGGGCTACTTTTAGTCACCTCTGCTGGGCTTAATAACTGATTTATTTTAGCAACGAAAAACACAAAGTTATATGTTTGGCAACAGTTCATAATATCTAACGTAATATTCAAATGTTTTACTTTTAAAAACAACTTCACCTCTCTCCTTAATTGGGAGTTGGTTTATTACAATCAGTGCTATTAAACGATTAATCGCATACAAAATCAAAGTTTTTGTTTATATATATATATTTATATATGTGTGTGTGTTATTTATTCATAATATAAATATAGACACATAAATAGATAGAAACATTTTAAAATACATACTGTATGTACACAGAACGTATATTATACATATATTATGGAAACAAAAACTTAAATTTTGGAGGCAATTATTGACTTACTAATACAAATAAATGCAAATCAATAAATGCACTGAGATGTATAGGACTATAGCTGTATGTGCTGTGTAGCATAAATCTGATATATGTTTAATATTTCTCCTTTTTTTTCAATTAAATTTTAATAATGTGGATTCTTAATCTTGCAAAAAAAATTTAACTAAATTAAAAAAAAGCTTCCTCCAACACAGACTGCTAGATAATCTACTTTCTTCATCTTCTAAGAAAGGGTCTGTACTGTGAAGATACAGTATGAGTTTCTTGAGCGTGTCGACAAGTTCAATCTTATTCTTCTTGGGACCTTCATATTCGTACATGACATCATCCTTCGTCATTTCCTGACTGTAAACGTTCTCAGGAAGAACAGCAGACAAAAATACAGCAAGAACATCTGTGCACAGTCATCACTGATCACTATTATCCTGTATAATTTGTAAGTCTTAACATCCATATGTACGGGATGATTGTTAGCGCTTCTACAGGATGCCTGCTGGGCCTTGAACTTTCCAAACATTCCTCAGCTCACCTTCTTATAGTTTCCGCTCGCGCTGGCTTCAGACGGCACTTCTAAAGCATTATTGCTCTTAACAAGCAGCGTTAACGGCTTCTCCTGCTCCGGCCTGCTGTTGTGGAGGAAACACACTAAATGACACAAATCCAGGTGTTCTCCTGAAAACCGAGATGCTTCTTAAAGTCGTCTTTGTATTTTATGGTAGCATTAACTCATTCCTTTCCATTAATCAGATATCTCGTTAATTAAGAGGCAGCCCTTCCCCATCGAAGATAAATGCGTCACGGTACTTCCCAGGTCTATCAGGCTCGAAATGTGAATCTGAATATGTATGTACAGTAGTAAAAGTCTTAGGCCACTAGTATTTTCAGCAACAATTTTTTCAATCTTTTGCATGTCTCATGCATTTGGAAATATCAGTTTCCATTTCCAAACAATATTTAGCCATCAATTGTAATAATGCAGTGAGATTATTGTCTGACGACAGCCAGTGCTCCACACACAGAGATCTGATCTGATCCTCATCCAGTCTGTCTGGAGTCTCATGAAGTAACAGAACAAACTGAGGTACACTTGCCCATAGTTTAACAGGGAGCTTTCCACGTAGGTTTTTCTTCATCTTGGAGACGTTCTTCAACAGTTCTTCTGGATTGAGTCTGTCTCAGTTTGTTCTGTTACTTCATGTGATTCCAGACAGACTGGATGAGGATCAGATCAGATCTCTGTGTGGAGCACTGGCTGTCGTCACACAATAATCTCACTGCATTATTACAATTAATGACTAAAATGTTTGGAAATGGATGAGACATGCAAAAGATTGAAATAACCAACTTAAAACCATTTTTTTGATGTTGAGAATACTAGTGGACTAACACGTCATTAATAGAGTTTATATATATATGATGTGTGTGTGTGTGTGTTTATTCTGTTTATTAAAAAATATTATTTTTACTAAAAAAGAATATTATATCTGAATGTAGTTTGCTTGAAAATGCAGTACTTTGATAAAAATGCCGTTTTCTCAGTTTTTTTGTACAGAATGTGTTTCTAATGAGACCTATCTGCATAGTGATGAGAAAACATGAACATTTGAAGATAGAATGAAATTTTTTTTTCTTAGATTTTGATATATAAATTGTTCATACATGCGCAGCAGAAAATATTCTGAAGGGCATTAAATATTGGTGGAAATTGTCAAAAACGCTGGCGTAAAGTATTAATATATTTAGTTAATTATGTGGTTGCATTAATTATATTTGCATGTATGCACCTGCAATTTGAATGTTTGTTTGTTTATGAAATGTAAGAATTAGGTTTCAGCTATGAAAAAAAGTGCAGCGCTTCTCACAATCCATTCTAAAACATTCGACAGATTTCCCTCCAAAATGAACATGGAAACTGGCCTGCACATTCTGTTTAGACATGCACATCATTTACATCACAAATGTGTTCCAGCGATTCGTAGTTGGACTCCCAGTGAAAGAAAATCATTATTTCCACGTATAAATATCCCTGCATTTCCCTTTCGTCCATGGAACTGATTTGTCTCTGAAAACAATGAGCTCACGTTGGCTGGCTTCTGTGCTGATGAAGAGGCGCGGGAAACTGGGCCAGTGAGCTTCTGAGGTGCTTCTCAAAGAAAGACTTGTGTACAGAACTTAATTACAAATCCCATGATTTCATCTTCAGGGTCACCTATCAGGTTGCTTAACTCTTCTTTTCCCTTCTGAAGCAACCAGCAGGCACACAGCACTTGTTTTCTGTGCTATTTGTGTGCATTTTGTTTGCTGGAATCATTCTGTGGCATCAACAATAGATGATTGTGCATTCATACGGAAGCTCAGACTTATATGCTTCTCGGAAAAGGGAACGATTAAAACAACGAGACACAGAAAGAACTCAGCGATTGGCTTTTACAAGAGGCTCACTGCAGGAGGAGAAATGCAGTGAAATATGTCGTAAAGTATTTAAGGAGGATAACCAAGCTTCATCTGTCTGTGAATTATGACCACGATTCCACAGGCATCTCCTTTGCACAAACAGCTACTGCTGAAGATGCTTGTTGGTTGGTTGGTTTTTCTTCTCTTAATTTTTCTGGTTAAACCAAAAACAATTTGTACTACAAAATAGACGTGGGTGTGTACAGGCTTCCATTTTATGAGACTGCAGTCATTAGTCTGCATTGTTTTGTCTTTGGAGGTTTATGTATTACATTTATCAAAAATGAAGTTTTGATATATTTACAGTAGGACTTTACTTAAAGGTGCCATAGAATGCATTGAGAGAATATTTGAAATTGTTCTCTGATATGTACATAGAAGGTATGTAG
>JAUMHQ010000050.1:731660-753521 GCA_032361165.1 Enteromius paludinosus
TTTAATGTGCCCCTCTGGTTAAACACTGGCCCCTTCTTGGCCCCCCTAGTAAAATTTGTCTAGAACCGCCACTGCTTGCAGTATTCGGCCAATCACAACACACTGGATAGCTGACCAATCAGAACACACCTCGCTTTTTTAGGATAATGAGCTTAGTACAAATCAACCCGTTTCAGGAGGCGGGGCTTAGAGGAGAAACATTCACCTTACAAATTACTCCCAAAAGCAAAATGTACATATTTAGTGAGAAAGTGTGAAGTGCTCGAGCAAAAACACATTCTTTAGGAATCAGCAGCCCAGAATCCGTATTGGACATCATTTAACACATAAGATGCAGCGCAGTGAAAATACAATTTCCAAAGCAGATTGTATTTCCCATTAAAGCCCATGAATGATTGCATTGTCTTTCAGGTACAGACTTCATTCGCTGTATCTCCTGAAGTGAATCCAGGCCGGCTGGGCTCTGATCCGTCCAATAGAAGGTGGAAATTGGTCTCAGGTGTGGAGTATGTCCAAATGTATGTCTGCACGCTGCTGTTAGAGGCCATTCTCCACCTCATTTATTCTAATAGATGTGACAGATGAACTTTAGGAGGCCCAGTTAGTGGAAGAGATCCTGTTCTTTTCACTAAGATGCTCTCAGCACAAAATGATTGATGGAAGTTTGTGCCTGGAGAAGAAAACAGTCATTCAGTTACTTCACTTAGTACCTGGTTCACAATTTTCTCTTGGGTTTCATAACTATAATATTAACATTAAAGAGGAGCGATATCATTAGAATCCCTTTCAGAACTAATGACTGCTAGTTGACTTGTAGTTACAATCTTACTTATTGTTATTGTTAAAACTTTAGTTTTAAAGTAAAATACCGGCTTGAAACACATTTGCGTCTGTATTTGTGTAAAGTGTGTTTCTAGCACTACGGGTCCAGTTCAAAGCCTCTGATGTGACCCATGATCGCTTCTATCTGAATAAGTCAGTTCAAATGCCACAGACCCAAATTTAGCATTTTTTGTCGTAAAGAATGGCGGAGGCGTGAGTGACTCATCTCGATAAAGGCCTGACTCTATTTCAGACAGATGTGACATTTACACTCACTCCTGGTCTCCTCCGGAGCTGCAGATCACGACCAGAGCCTCCGGCGGGGGAAAGATGGCATGCGTCAGGGATGGAGGTGGAAACACTGGCCAGAGAAAGACTCTGAGCTGTGAAACGGCAACCACAGCAGCCACACACACATCGCTGTTCCCTGTCATTACTGCATTATCCAGAACAGTCTGTCTGAGTCTGGCCTGCAGGGAATCCCCTGTGCACTTACAGTCCAGCATCTACAGGCTGACATCTATACTGTACATCTTGAAGAAAGAGGATTTTCTCTTATATGTGATCCTGCAACACAAAAGCATGAGTATAGTACAGGTATATTTGTTGCAATAGCCAACAAAACATTATCCCTTTTCCTTTTATGCCAAAAATCATTAGGATATTAAGTAAATATCATATTCCATAATGATTGTTGTATATTTTTCTAGCATAAATATATCAGAACTTAATTTTTGATTAGTGATAAGTATTGCTAATAATTTAATTTAAGTGATTTTCTCAATATTTAGATTTTTTTAAATTCCAGATTTTCAAATAGCTGTATCTGTCTGTCTATCTATGTATCTACTGTCCGATCCTAACAAACCATACATCAATGGAAAGTGTATTTATTCAGTGCTGTTTACAGCTCAATTTAAAAAAATTACCCTTATGACTTAAAATTTTATGTTAAATATCCACTTAGTTGCCACTTAACATCAAGTAACGTAAACTGTCAAGTTGATTAAACTAACAATATTTTGTTAGCAAGTTGCAAAATTATTTTAGTTTTTTGTGTGTGTGTTTGGGTTATATTTAAAAAAAAAAAAAAAAAAAAAAAGTGATAAAAAATAAAAAAATAAAATTTGTCACAATTTTGAGTTTATATCCTTCATATATAATTGTGTGATATAAACTCATAACTGTGTGATATAAGACCACAATTCTCTAAAGGAAAGTCAGATTTTTTTTTCTTTGGCATAAAGTAAGAATTGCGAGATATAAAGACAGAATTGAATTTTTTTAATTCATAATTGTGAGATATAAAGTAAGAATCAAGATATGCAAAGTCAGGTTTGCAAGATAAAGCCAGTATTATGTACACTGTAAAACATATTGTGCCTATTTACATCAGATTTTTAAGTATTTTGACATTTTGACTTTTTTTAAAGTATTTTACATGTTTCCAACTTGAACTCTTTAGTAACGGCAACTCTTTTTTTGTTTTTGTTTTTAAACATATAGTTTTAAGTTCATCAAACATAAACATTGTTGTTTTTAAAGTAAAAATTTTTTATTTTAAAAAGGTGTTATATACAGAATATTTATATGTATATAAATATTTATAAATTTTTCTACATCAATGTAATGAAAACAAAACATTTCTGCACTTTACAATGTTACAACAGTACAACAAAGCAAACTAAACAGTATCATTAACACTATAGTGAGACAAATCAAAATGATGAGTATGTTTTATATATTTATAGCCATGTAATGACGTGTAAATTGGCAGAATTAATTTACCGGTTATTTACAGTAAAGACTTTTTCAAAGCAATTGGAAAAGCTTAGCTTCTCCCATCATTACAACAATACATAATGCATCAATACACAAACAGTGTAGAAAGCAGCTCAGATTGTTTCTGAAGTCATATTGCGATATCTTTGCTGAGATCTCTTCTGTAACTCACTGGGGTCATGTTTTCAGGAGAGACATCTCTCTCAGCATCACTTTCTCTCTGTTTAATCCTGCTTCTGTTTATAGGCAATAAGTGAGATGTTTGCGAGTCCTCATTTGTGAATTTTCTTTCCTATGGGAAGCTTCGTGCTAAAAGTGGGCCACACAGAGAGCGTCTCATCACAGCGTTCTGGAACTAAACAGGGTTATTGTTCGGTTTTCCTCCCACAAAGCTCTGGAAAGCTCACAGCTCTGTGAAGAACGAGGCCTGTGACATTTTCAGCAAATGCATTAATAATCCCACAGTTCTGCCAGATCAGTTAAAGTCATTCAAGTAATCTTAAAATAAGACTAAAGGTCTGCCAGTGGGGTCGGAAAAAAAAAACTCGTAACAAGGGCCGGACTCAGACAAGCGTTGTAGATCCAAGTGCAGCTTTGTTGTAACACAGCATAGTCAAAACAGGTAAGGTTCAAATACCAGCAAACAGATATATTCAAGGACGAGACAGAATCGTAAACCAAGCAATGGTCAGGGCAGGCAGCGAAACGTTTAAAAAACACAGGTAACAGCCCAGGGTCAAAATCCAAGAGGGCAATCCAAAGTAACAAATGAAAACAAGGTATGGCAATGGCAATGGTGAAGACAATGGCAAGAACAATAGGATGAAAACAGGATAAACACAGAAAATGCTTGGTAGAGTCCACTACAGCAAAACAATACTTCACGACTTAAATAAAAAAATAAAAACATGATGAAAGTTAGTTGAAAATTTGTTTTTTGAGATAAAATTAAAATAAATTGATTGCAACCACTTAAATAAATAACCAGCTGCATTTCCCATGAGCTCAAGTAGAGGGCACTCCATCCCAGATTCTGTTACGTGTGTGTTAGCTCTGTCTGTTGTTGCGTCCGAAATTGCATACTGCTTAAGGAAGTTCTACATTTAAAATTAAACGTACTACCCGACCGTTAAAACAGTACGTTCTATATAGTAAGAATGTGGATAATATGAATGGAATTCGGACGTACTACATCCGCCATATTGATGCTGTCACGCGTCGTCACAACAGCACGAAAATGTAAACTTTCAGTAAGTCATCCGTTTATTTAGATTGTGTTAAACAAGTGTACTTTAATCACAACGTTTTCTTCCTGAGGTGCTTACACTTAAAATGAGCCGCGTCTCCACTTTCCACCATTATGTTTGTGTTCCCATGTCATGTTCTAAGGACTCTTATTATGAAGTGTGTTCCCCACTGTTTTAGTGCTCCCCTTGTTCTGCCACTGCACACTTGTTTGTCTTCATAGCAACTGATCAGCCACCCCCCCTTTGTATCCACTTTAAAAGCAATTTGTGTTTGTTAATCTAACTGCTGAGTATTGAGCGTTTCCTAGTTCCTATCTCTTGTCTTGTTTTTTTCGTGAGTTCTGATATCCGCCTGGTTTCTGCCGTGTTTTGCCCCTTTGGATACTGTTTGCTCCTTGACCGACCCACGCTATCCCTCAGGATTATTCTTGTGTTTTGCCTCCACCATTCCTGTTTGCTGGTGTCTGACCCTGCCCGTACGACCATGTTTTCCAATAAAGCTTTTCATTGGATCCACGCGCCCCATTCCCTTTTGTTACAGAATACTCTTCCAAACAAGGATCCAGCAGCTTTTCATGTGGACAATGGTCAGGTATTGACACCACTAGACCACCAATCTTATTCGCCCACAAGCAGGGTACACGATCGCTAGAGAATCATATCCGAGAATTTTTAGCAATGGCAAACTATTTAGCTTTATCGGTCATTATTCTCATAGAGATTTTTTGCAGTAGCAAAAAATCAACCGTTAAAGTCTCAGTTTAGATGATAGGGACCACGTTCATCCTTAGCTCAGCTTTTTGGACTTTGCTTTGATGTGTATTGGCTCTGCATTCATGGTTGGTGTCGCAGAGAAGGAGAAACACAACACTAGCACCAGGCCCGTGACCGTAATGGTGGATACGGCTGCAAACCTTGAGCCATTGCACAAAAAGGCTGTCACACTAGAGCCTCCAGCCATTATGGATTTCAAGCCACAGTCTCCAGCCACCACAGATGCCACTCCAGCTTTGTGGATGTTGCACTTGGCAATACCAGGGCTTGTGTCCTGTGTCCACCAGCTTTGAGGCTGGTGTCCAGTTTAGCGGACACTCCACAGACTATTGGTTTACACCATTGAGCCCTTGTCTTGCCTTGCCATGGCTATGGAAGTCGTCTCGGAGTCCTTGTCACATCAGGTTACAGCCACCGAGGCTGTTGAACTCTCGTCTTGCCCTGCCACGCCTGAAGGGCCGCCATTGAACTCTTGACCTGTCTATACCCAGCAATGGAGGCCAATGAACTCTCGCTCTGCCCTGCCACGCCCATGAGGGCCGTCATAGTACCCACGCCTTGCCCTTCTAAGGCTAAGGAAGCTGCCCCCGAGTCTTTGTCATGTCTCATTACGGCCACGGAGGTCTTTGAACCGTCACCTTTCCCTGCCACAGCCATAAGGGAACCGTATAAGGTCACTGAAAACTCGTTTAGTCCTGTCATGGCTATGGAAGCTGTTTCAGTACTTATCATTAACCTCTTTGTGTTCAGTGTTCCAGTCCCGTTTGCTCCGCCCTGGAGGGTGTCTGTCCTGCCTGCTGTGCCTTGGCCCCCTTATGAACGCGCAGCTTGTACTGTCTCGACCACAGAGGCCATTGTTAACCTCTCTGTACGCACTGTTCCTGTCCTGCCTGATCCACCCGGCTCCGCCCTGACTTTCTGCTCCGCCCTGGGGCTCCTTGACTCCACCAGTTGCTCCACCCTGTATGGTATCTGTACCTTAAATGTTACCATATTTTTTAAGGTTGAATTACGGCAACCACAGCTACCAGTTTTTTACTGTAAATTTTACTTTTTTTTTCCAGCATGTCCCTAAATGAAGATGATTAAGTTCAGCAGCACAGTTTCGTAACTCCAGGGCCGGCTCATGGAGGAAGATGCCAGTTGGTGTGTTTTCCAGCGCTCCAGGAACAAACGGTGGGAGAATTCATGCTGACATGCAGCAAACAATGCACAATAAATGCACTATTACATTACATTACATTATCCATGAGACGGGCCAGAAACAAACCAGAAAGTGTTGCTGAATGCCTGGCTCTACATGAGAAGATCAGTTCTGGATGGCTTTCGGCTGTTGAAATCAGACGCATCTCGCCGCTATTAATAGCAGGGGTGAACAACGCTAATTAATGACAGGCTTTAAGACAGCTCTGTGCTGGAGTTTAGAAGCTCAGACTCTATCTGGGTCGAGTGGAAAGGACTGCAGATTCAGGAGGGATTTAAGTTTCTTGGAAGTGGTTGCAAACCATGAAATTTCAAAATAAGATTTGTTCCTGTATGTTTGGCTGCAAGAGGGGTTTTTCTGCAGAAGAATTAAAGGGGTAGTTCACAGGAAAATGAACTTTCTGACATTAGTTATTCATCTATGTGCCATTCCAGGCGTGTTTGACTTTTTAAATGTGGAACATAAAAAACGCTCTGCAAAAAGTTCATGCAGTGTAAAGTCAGCAAGCTGTAATAAACAAATGCCATAAAACGAGTCCACTCTACTCTGCACCTCTTCATACACCAGAATATATCTCATTATTTCTAAAGATCTTCACATTTGTAACTCAAAATCAGTTGTTATATTTGGTGTCGTTAACATTATTTGACGTCTATATGATGATTGAGTGACTCCCTGACTTTAATTGCTAGGCAAAATGTAATCTTTTTTGTTTTCCTCGAAATAAATTTATACGGGACTGAATTACCATAAAGGTGAATAAATGATGAAAGAATTAGATTTTTGGATTAAATATCACTTGACAACTAAGTGCCATTAAGATACAATTAGAATTTTTCTTTTTATTCTTTTAAAGTTATTTTAATTCTTATGTTTTTCCATTTTAATGTTAATTAAATCATTCTAATTTAATTTATTTCTATTTTAAAATAATTTTAATAACCTTTTCAATAAAAATAAATGTTTAATTAATTTTAAATAATTTTTTTAAATATATATTTGTAATTTCCATATGTATATTTGGCTTTTTTTTTTTTTTTTACTTTGAGTTTAATTGGAATGCACAATGATATAAATATATATATTAACTGGTAATGTTTCTATTATTTCAAAAATGCATCCTATGATTTTAACTAAACAGCTTAACCCGTCAAATATACTTTTAACACTATTTTTCCACTAGACTGTTATTAGTTTTTTATTACGGTGATTAAAATACATCTAAAGTGACAACTTCCTCTTTGTAGTGGGCGAGAAGTAATCAGGAGCATCTTGGGCTAATTCAATTAGCACAGACTGGTTTTAATTATGTTCCTTCAAAGAGGCTTCTTATTGTAGTTGACTAAAATGCATTCCATATCTGTCTATTTGAGCTCTGTCTCCACAACAAACTGTGAATGCACACATGTGGAAGTGTTTTAACTGTACAGTTGGGCTCAGCGCTGCTGTAATAAAGCAGAGAGTCTGTTAAATGCACAACATATTGCATCTTCTTTTAGCTATTTGCGATGTTTTGATGAGCAATATCACATCTCGCTAATGAATTCTTCCAGCCGAGTGCAACTTTGCATGTGTTATACGGTTATGAAAGAGATGTTTTCTCGGTCAGTTAGTTGCGGCGTGCTAATTTCGTCAAATTACATTATGCTTTGTAAAGTTTGGGATGAGTAAGATTTCAAAGAAGTTTTTAAAGTGCTATTAAAGACTGTATTTATTTGATCAAAAATACAGAAAAAGATTAAATATTGTTGCAATTGAAAATAACAGTTTTCTATTTGGATATACTTTAAAATATAAAGTATATCCAATTACTCCAGTCTTCAGTGTCACATGATCCTCCAGAAATCACTCTAATATGCTGATTTGGCTGTTTCTGCCATATAATAAAAGTCAATGGGGTCCAATTCTGTTTAAATTCATTGCTATCTTGAGATTTTTCTGAGCAGTTTGTCTTTCTGTCGGCCTGAAAAAGCGTGTACTTGACTTCTGATGCCAGCCAACAGACCAACGAACTTGTTCACTTTCCCTGCGAGTGTTTGATTATTAAAGTATCCCTGGTTTCTTTTGGACCCGCGAGCAGAGGAACATGTGATGGAGGCCCTGGACTGACCCCATAACATCCATCTTCTTTCTGCTGCCTTCAAAGAGACGGATGTGTTTAAAGCGGGATGCCTGGTACGAGTATAAAATACCTGTCTTCCACAGAAACCACAGCCATTTACCTCCGAAGGGGGAAAAAGTGCTGAGGAATTCGGCTGACCTCCGAGTCAGAAGCGCTCTTAGGTGTCTCGTCTGGAAAGAAGGTGGAAGGCGCTGTACATGCGAACATACAGAAACCCAGCCTCGCTGCCAGGTGCGTGTTTCCAGTCACATCCTGAGGAAGGAGCAGGTGAAAGTGGAGAAGAAAGTCTCAGATCAAAGTGTTTGAGAAGTGTTTGGAGACGGACCACACAGCACCGGACCTCCAGAAGTCTCCAGATTCACGAGAGCTGCTCCTTCAACAGTCCAAATGTACTTTCTTACAATCACATTCAGCCTTAAACAAGCCGGACGAACAAAAGCACACGAACACACAGTCTTTAAATCCATCATGATTTATTGATTATTAGTGCTGTTGAATGATTAATCACATGCAAAATATACACCATCTATCTATCTATCTATATATGTATGTTGATTATTGTTTGCAAGTTTTCATAATTCATTTGCACCTATATCTACCTCTTGATATCATGTTTTACATGTTTTTTACATGTTGTGTTCTGATAGTTCTGATGAGTGCTGGTGAACATCGGTCATAGCCAGAGCAGATGATTGAGAACGAATGAGCATGGAACGCCTCGCCAGGTATCAGGATCCAATTGCTGACTTTGTCCAACTTTATATTGAGCTGCTCAGCACATACAAGCAAATTATCCTCTGTCCTCTAAACGTCTGATCCATTTAGCAGAGAAAGGCAGAACCCTAGAATCCAACAGTTTTTGGTTCCCAGAACCAATTAGGTAATAGATGAACTGTAATAGAGCACGCTCTGTGGAAGTTCCCATGATCACTAGAGCCGTTCTCATGAAAAACCTGGACATTCTAAGAAGATTATGACTAAAATAAAACTACTGTATATAAATAACATTTAGGGGATGTTTTTTTTAGGTTGCCTCTTTGCAATGTTTGTTAAAGCATTATAAAATGAGCACAAAAGCTGTCATCAGAGCAATACAGCACAATATATATATATATATAGTTGTTGTATGCCAAAAATCATTAGGATAAAGATCATGTTCCATGAAGATATTTTGTAAATCTTATACCATAAATACATCAAAACATAATTATTAGTAATATGCATTGCTGAGAAAGGCATTATTCTTATATTTTTTTTAGCACCCTCAAGTTTCAGATTTTCAAATAACTGTCTTTCAGATGATGTATAAATCTCAATTTTACAACAAAAAAATTGACCCTTATGATGGGTTTGTGCTCCAGGTTCACGATCGGTTCACTAAATCTTTAGAGAAACGTATAGGAACTCGTTACATCAGGTTCCAGTTAATGAATACATTCTCAGTCATTGTTAATTCAGGTCCATTAAATAATATCAACAGATATGAGTCTTCATAAAACGCAGATTCAACTCAACTAATGCAATTTACTAATGTCATCAAATTGCATTTACTTTAACCCTATCAGGCCCAGCTAAAAACAAAGCCAACCCAGGGTGATGATCGACTTCATGCACAACCGGTTCTGACTCCTAACCCACAAGTAAACAAACACTCGGTATCACTCCGCCAATAATCTCCACTTCAGTCCAGACAGACTCCGTCCAGACCCTAATACTGTAAAATCGGGTGTTTTCAGTGCCCTTCCCAGTCAGCGAGGGAACACTAGCAGGTCACATACACGCGGCCCAAACCACCAGCAGCGTCCGCAACTAAACATAGCTCCCGCTCCACTCAGATTAGCTGTGACGCTCAGCACGAGGGCCCGACTCGCTGTTTAACACCACATCACAGAGACAATCAGGGCTAGCTGTTTTCACATTTGGCTTTTAAATGATAATATTAATGTTCCTGAGAAAAGTTTACGCTGGTGAAATAACAGTGTCGGGTATCGCCGTGTGCAGCAGTGATGCGACCGGGCAAGTTTTCTGGGAAAGTATGTATGTGATTCTAGGTTTTGTTTTTTTTTCCCAACCGGTGTGAATCACACACACACACACACACACACACACACAAAATACTGTGAAAAACGAATAACATATGATTTTCTTGTTTTAAAAAAAGACACAAGTTACTTTGGCGTACGGTTGGATACAAAACCCCACAACCCACACTTTATGTCTGTGTGTGTGTGTGTGTGTGTGTGTGGAGGCTTCGTCTGATTTCATATGCAGCATGTCGTGTGTGTGTGTGTGTGTGTGAGGCGGTGATGTTGACTACTCAGTGATGTCAGAAGCAGCCCTGAAGCTCGTATATATATATTTTGAACGTTCATGTGCTTCAGAAGTAGCAGAGGAGCTCAGCGAGGCTCAGCATCATCTCTCTCTCTCACCTGACATCAGGACAAACTCCAGACCGATTTCAGGACAATAAACCCAAAGATTTCGAGCAGCAGAAGTAATCTTATGGATTGTTAAAGCCACTTTGAGGACTGAATCACTACAGTGAGTATTTTTCACTTGTAATGCAGTGTGTTTGTGAAATATTGATGTTTTGTGTCCACTCTTAAACATAAAGGTGCCTCAAAAGCTTCCACAAAGAGCCATTCAACATCTCTGTCTTACCTTTTTATCGTCTGAAGAACCTTATTTCTCCACAAAGAACTTTTGTGGAACTGATGGGTTCTTCAGATGGTAAAGGTTCAAGGACATCGTGAAGCAGCTTTAATTTTAAGGGTGTACTTGTCTGTTTCTCTGGATAAATGTCTGATTGCTGAGATGTTTAGCATTTATATTGTAGCTTTTAATTTTTTTGACCAACAAGTCATTTTAGGATCACATAAAGCAATAAGTCCTTGATATAATGGCACTTTTTACATTTTGTACTTAAGTTTTAAATATCAGCTTTGTCTCGGTTGAGTAATTTTGTCAGGAGGAATACAAAACAGACTCAAATGAGTCATGCATTCAGTGGTCATATAATAAGACTTTATTTTGATTATTACAAAATATTACTCAATCAACCTTTAGTAGATTCACCAGAAAGTGAATATAGGATCACATCAGAGAGCAAAAACTGCTTAAATAGTTGACTTTTCACTTTTCTCCAAGTCTGTCTCAGTTGATTTATTTCAGGAGAAATAGGTTTGATAAAGTAGGAGTATAAAAATGTGGATCACTGGCTCTGTGTTGGAGTTTAAGGAGAAGACAGTACTTTATTTCACTTTATTCACACTGTGTTATCATCAGGACTTAATTCACTCCAGAAATCTCTAATGATTAAATGAAAAAATAAACGCATTCATTTTGTATTTAGTTTATTGAATACTTAATAGAAATAACCTTGATATGTTTTATTATGAGAAATGAAAACACCGATAGTGACTCAGTAGTTACAGTAAGAGAGCTTTCATTTGAGACCTTGTAGAGATTACTCACTTTCTCAGGAGCAGCATCTGTTGCTGTGGAGGAGAAACGACTGAGATATTCAAGAGATCTCTTTAGTGAGTCTTTCCACAGATTTCTGTTCTGTTTCAGAAGTTCAGTGAATGTACCGTGCGCCAGTCCACGGCTCGGAAAGTATGTTGTTGTGTGTTTGAGATGGGTTGCGATAGAGATGACAGTAAATCAGCGCTGCATTGATCCTCGCGGTCTGAGAGCAGATCAGATCGGAAGAGCTTCAGCTGAGGGTGAAGTCATGTGTTGTAGCTCTCTGGATCTTCGTGTGCTGACAGACGTGTTGAAGTGAGTGTCAATGCAGCGCATTATTGTGCAATAACAGAACTCAGAAGCACATCAAGCCTTACGCTATAGAAAAGAAAAATGACAAACGGGATCTCCTTAATGTTTCTCCCGAGATCAAACTCAAAACTAACAACTTTTTTATATTTGTGCATTTATTAAAGTTTATGGTTCTCACAGGTGTCTCCTCAAGCATTTCACAAGAGATCTCAACAGTGTCTTACTCTTTGCTCAGGCTTGCCATGACCTGACATCAAATCTATATCTATATTTACCCTAACAACAAGTCTCCTGAGCTATATCTATAGCAATCTCTGAGCAATATTAATATCTTAAAACATCAAGACCTCAAAAAAAAATACTAAATGTATGTATATATATATATATATACATAGATAGATAGATGTTAGTGCTTTCAAACAATTAATTGCTTCCAAAATAAAAGATATATATATAAATTTATTTATTATGTATTTATAAATACACATACATGCATGTATGACAAATATGTTCCATTTATTAATATATATTATCTATGCATATAATTATAAATACATACATTTAAATGTACACAATTCACACATATATATTATGGAAAACTTTATATATATATATAGACAAAACAATTACACATTACACAAATTAAATACATCTAAATTGTAGTATTTTTCATGTTTATCATAAAGACTCGTGTGTCATGTGCATTCATATTCATACTCAGATCAAGTATCTTCATTAAAGTATCAGAGCAGCGTCTCTGTGGCTTTGAGCTGTAATTCTCTATAATCTCAAGAAACAAAGTCTGCTTATAATTACTACAGAGAAAAAAAAAAAGATGCATTAATGTGACAAAAAGGGTTTTCAGTTTGACGTTCTGTTCTGCTCGAGTCTGAATCGTAAAGTAAATGGTGTGATATAATACTTTATGACTCCTGGACAGAACTGAGCGAAGTCCACGGAAAAGCAGCCAAGACGCTTGTCGAATGTGTCTTTATTCTGGGATGAAGAACAACGGGGGATATTTTCTGCTTTAACCCGTCCCAAGCCAGCTCTCTGAGACTCTAAATGCTTAGTTCTATTGATCGCTCCAAAACTTAAAGGGACAGTTCACCCAAAAAGGAACATTCTGTCATCTACTTGCTTTCTAACTGTTCCATACCTCTATTCATTCCTTTTATCTATTAAACGCTAGATATTTTGAAGAAGGTTGTTGACCAAACGGTACCCATTGACTTCCATTGTATGGCTGCCGTCAACCTATACAGGAAAAGATCACCCAAAAATGAAAGTATTGTAATTTCCTGGCCCCCAAACCTGTAACCCAAAACGCGTTTTTTTTTAACGGCACCCACTTACTTCCATAGTATTAAGAAAAGTACCATGGAAGTCAATGGGTACCATCAACCTACATTCTTCTTTTTTTGTGAAGAAAGCCAAACATATAGGTTTGTAACAATCTGAAGGTAAGCAAATATTGATAGAATTTTCCCTGAACTGTCCCTTTAAGACAAGCATCTATGAGACGTGTTGAATTGCAATAGACCAATTAGACCAATTAATCGTTCACAATAAGATGCATTAAGATTGTGAATCCTGAAAGACTTAAACATCTGGAAACGTTTTCCCGGACAGATTTCTGTGAAGTCTGTAAATGTAAATGTCGTCTCGTTTCGCTCCCATGTTTAGCAGACAATATAGAATCCGATACGGTCGTTCCAATAAAACGTCCTTGGATTCGTGGAGAGATTAGACGACATGAGAGAGAGCGAGGGAGGGAGAGACGGGGGGAAAAAAGCAGTAAGATTAAAAGTGAACATTTGTTTTGTGTATGGCGCTCGCTGCCAAAAGCCAGTAATTTTGGATGAATCTAAAACAGCTTTCCTGGCGCTGTCCCCACTTCACGCCTCCTGCCAGGAAAGACTTTTTTCACCTGTTTATATGCAGGTAAAGTATACTCTACAGAGTGCCCCCGAATGAGGTCTTTTTTTCCAACTCAACACGAAACCCTTATATAAGTGCGTGTGTGTGTGTGTGTGTGTGTGAGTGTGTGTGGACCACAGGGGCTGAAACAGGTAGACAAGACCTGTGTGACTGCATGTAAAGAGCAGCTTCTGACATGCCTGTAAAGTACGAGTCTGCATGCTTTTGCACACTAACTAGTGCGCATCAGGTATACTGTGCACCAGCAGCCAGTGACAGACGCTGTCAGTGAGTCAGTTGTTTTGTAAATAGGACGACTTTTATATTGTTCTTTTCAAAGAGAAACGGACTGCCTTGAGCTAAATGACGTGAGAAGTTCGGTCAAAATCTGTTGCATTCGCCAGCATTAATAAACACAAACACTTCAGTGCTTTTTTTCTTGCAAAAACCATCAAAAGCAGAGTTCGAAATACCTACATAACGTTTAGTCTGTTTGCATCCGGTAATCTGATGTATTTCTGTTTATGAGAAATAATAATAATAATAATAATAATGATGGACTTGATGTTTTCTGTTGAGAACTGATTGGCTGGTGAAATGTGGGCGTGGCTGGAGGGGCGGAGACTTTTGACAAACAAGGCAAGTCCTTTCAGAGGCGGAGCTTGTTTGATGATGATTACGAAGACAAACTTTTTATTATATGTTGTGAACTGATGAATCACTGAGAACAAGGTTATAAAAATGTATTTGATTTCATGTTGACTTTAAACACAAGTGAAAGAGTGAAGCTCAACATAACAGATGGTAATTTAGTTATTTTGTAAACAGCTTTAAATTATTCCCGAGACCTTCAAAGAGCCAGTCTCCTCACTGCCTTCATCTGAATGATATAAAAAATCTGAAAGACTTCATAAACACATGATGCTCTAGGCTTCTTTTAAAAAGCACGCTAAGCAAGCAAACAACATCAAACATTCTATTATTGTGTAAATGCCGTTTAAAGTCAAATTTAGACGATATGCATCATCCTTTCAATTTGTCATGTCTGCATTTTTGGTGGTGGGTTCATATCCTATTTCAACGACGAATATGTTTATTTTATACAAAAATATTTGACTGCAGTATGCCGTGACTGACCAATGGCGGAGAGCCGCATAATAATAAAGCGCTGCAAAATTATGTATATTTGTGCATATATTATACATCTTTAGTGCTAAAATAAAAATTTCCCTTAATGTTTTTTTTTTTTGGTTAAATTCCTGAAATAAGCTAAAAATATCTTAATTTTTCATGCTGTAATATAAAATCCATCAGTATTACCCCATATTTGAAGCTTTTGCTTGTCTTGAAAAACGGCACCCAGCTAGCTTTTTCTTTTCTAACATTCCGGTTTGTTTTTAAAAATGTCACCAGTTTTTAAAAGTTTCTTTTGGTCATGCATTCAAACATTAGTGGAATGTTACTTTTGAATGTTCTCTGAACGTTCCTAGTTGTTACATTTAAAAAATGTTACACTAACAATGCTTAAAAGTTTTTACGCTAACAGTGTAAAAAGATTGTTAAAGACGATTCTTGCACTCGAGATCCTTGTGTCGAGCGAATCAACGGTTAATCAGCAAGAGGATGTGAGAATTGTGCTTGACTGAATTGATGAGATAATGAGGAATCAGAGCAGCCACAGGATACACGGAGACAAGGATGAGTAAAACACTGAACACGTGAGCCGGCAGGAATTCCTGGAATTCTTTGCTTGAGTCGTGGGCGGGACGAACACTAATGTAAAAGACAGCTGTGAAAATCAATTAATCTGCAGAGAATCAGTAATGAGTCACCCTTCTGGGAAAGAGAGCGTCCGACGAGTGCAGATGTGACAGGCGGATGGACCTTTGATTTAACCCCCAGCGTCCACGGACCAGAATAGCATGCCGATTCATTTAGAGTCATATTCAGAAATATAAACCTCCGTTAAACATTATGACACCCAAGTAAAATATACTTTTGGAGGAATTCCATTTTTATACTTTATCTATGAATGTTATTAAACATATGCAAAATATCCCCATCCTGCAGCAGAGCAGTGCTCCTGCTTTTAAATGAGTTCTCATATTAGATATTACTCATTTAACTATTAAGAAAGAATAAAAGTAAAACTCAAACTTATTCAGGTTTGAAACTCTTTGAGGGTGAATATATCTTTTTAAAGGAGTCGAGACATACATGTGTTTCTGATCTGGGCTGCCAGGGGCCGAAACATCCACTGTCACACATACAATTTTATAAAAAAGTTACATGCAGAAAAAAATGTGCTGCTCCAGAAATCTGCTGAGTGACAGGTGCTCACGGCCGGCCAAAGATCAGGGAGTGCGGAAAATGTCTTTGCTTACGAGAGCTTACGTGTTTCTGAAATCTGCCACCGAAAGGCCAACAACAGCCTTCAGTCAGTGTTCAACACACACACACACACACACACACACACACACACACACACACACACCTGCACCAGATGTCAAACTACATCACCTGGAGAGGTTTACAGCACACATGACTTACTACTAACACAAAATGTCAGACCCTCAACACAAAGGAGACGGCAATCAAAGGATAAAGTTATTGCTCAGAGAAAGCAGACTGATGTAATACTGTTAATAGTAAAGAAAAACATTTTCAAACTACACTGAAAAAAGTTCTGGTGTAGGATTTCTTTGAAAAGTAAATTGCTGGTACATTTCGCCAGTTATTTCACAAGAAACACTGAATTAAACAAGACATAGTGCAGCTTGAAAGACTTCTTGTAAAACATACTTCAACAGTATAACATTATTATTATTAATTTATTTGTTTGTAGTCATAAAAGTGGTTATAGACTGGCTTTGTTATTGTTATTAGAGTTATGTCATTGTATGTGAATATACAACCCAGTCTCACGGCAGTTCGTGACTAAATCACTAAATTTATATTTCAGCTATTTATTCGTGGCAGGGACACGTTTATTTCATTATTTTACCAGCATATACCTGTAATGCAGGACAAAATGATGGAAAACAATTATGAAATGTATTATTGATGTAGGACAAAATTTGATGCTTACTATTTGATGCTATACTATTGCTCATATAGCCTATATATATATATATTGCTTAATGACTGATGTTTTAGTGATTTTTTGTGGATATAAGTTTGAAACGAATGTTATTCTTCCCACCAAGGGTACATTTATTTGACCAAAATACAGTGAAAAAACTGTGAAATTGTGAAAAAATATTCCAAATTAAAATAAGAGTTTTCTATGTGAAAATATTGTAAGATGTATTGTTGACCTGTGATCAAAGTTGAATTTTCAGCATCATTACTCCAGCCTTCATTGCAGCTTAAATTATTCGAATATAACATCAACCGAAAAGTGGTTTGAGATTATGCTGATGTTTGCATATTTTAAGAACAACCCTCATCTTTGTAGGACTTTGTGGGATCTGAGAAAAAGGCCTGGATTTGTCCAGAAACCTTTCTAGTAGTTTGCTGCCACTGTTATGCCACATCTCTCTCTCTCTCTCATATAAACAGAAGAGTTGACTCTTTATATACGGGCCGAGTCTTTGTTAGGACTCTCAGCCGTCACCTCCCCTCTCCTCCCACTCGCTGTTTTACCTCTCCTCCCTCTCTCTCTCTCTCTCTCAACCTGCACAGACAGTTCTGAAAGTTTCCCATCACAGTGTTGGTGGGTTCATCTGACTCCTCTATAACAGAGCGGAGTCAGTCAGTGCGGGACAGACCACCTGGAAGACACACACTGGTTCACCTCACGCTGGATTCCCGTGTGCTGTGGTCTGCTTACTCCAGACAGGATCATCTCAGAGACGCTGAGGGACGTAATGCTGTTCACCTGGAGCGCTCATTGATTTGTTTGTTTGTGTTTGATCGCAGCCTGGAAACTCTGAGGAGACTCGCGCTCTGTCTGACAGGACAGAAGAGACAGAGACACAGGCATCATTGTGAGTACGTCTCTCTCCCGTTGCTCATCACAGGCTTTTGTTGTGGCTCGGAGGACTTGCTGGAATTCGGCTTTACTCAAACATGTTGAACTGGTTTAAGTTAAAGCTGTGTCTCTTCTTCAGCACGGGCTGGGAGAAAACTCTTACTTTTAAAGAAATGTTGTTTTTTTTTATACTCTCTGGTGCTCATTGTTTATGCAAAAGATTTTATGTTTTGAGTTTGGAATCCTGGTTTTTGGCACTCGTTATGTGAACAAGCACACAAAAGTCCTATGCATGATTGGTTAAATGGTCCTGAAAACAAGTCAAAAATGACCGCATTGGAAATTAAATTAATTGTATCTAATGGTTTGGTGCTGCGCCTAAACTTAATCTCACTAAAGCTTAATTTTTGAGATATCAACTTCAAATTTGGAACATGACTTGTTTAGATTCATGGCTTTGGTTTTCTCACACTTTGGGGGAATATATAGTTCATATTAATTTTTGTGCAATTTTCATCATGAACTACTTCAACTTTTTTCCACATTCATTCTGCTGAGTGTCTTCATTTAAAAAAGACCAAACATATGTCTGTGCTCCAAAGCATTCAGGTTTACGCTGGAACTCTCTGCTCAACACATATAAACTACATGTGAGGAGCACCAGAGAGTGAAGAACTGTTTTTCTTCTGTAACCTTGGTTGCACTTTATTTTACAGTACATGTACCTACCTAAGAAAGTTCTGGTAATCCCTAGTAACTACATGGGGTAGGGTTAAGTTTAGGTTGAGGGTTAGTACCTAGTTATTGTAAGAAGTACATAATATGAGAAACAAGACTGGTTGCTACTGAAACCTTTATTTGTGTATTTAGTCATTGAAAGCCTACACTGTACACTCTCAGAAATAAGGTGGAAAAGCTGTCTCTGAGGCGGTATCTTTTCAAAAGGTACATGTTTTTCCCTGAAAGGTCTGTTTTGATAACTTAAAGTACATATTTGAACCTAATAGGTACAAAAGTGTACCTTTGGATAAGTGACAGCTTTTGCACCTTTATCTTTGAGAGTGTGTGACTGAACAAATTCACCTGCATCATCTTCACTTTAGAGAAGTGAACATGCACATGTTAGATGAGCTGATCTTTGTGTGTGTGTGTGTGTGTGTGTGTCTCAGGTCCAGTGAGGATGAGGATGTTGTGCTCTAGACGGGTTCTGCAGCAGTGGTTCGTCGCTCTCTTCTTACTGTGTTCTCCGGTTCCTCATCACGGCAGGCCCGTCGATGCCCTCAGCGGACGAATGTAAGTGTCTGTGCTGATTTCTGGGGCTTAGTCACCAAAATGTTTTGCTAAAACACAGATGTTACTGTTGCTCTTAGAGCTCTACCTGTTAAACCTGAGAATGCAGTTCATCTGCACTGTTGGTGTGTCAAGTCACTTTTACTTACATGGCATTACACACAATACAGACTGTTTTAAATCAGCTTCACCGTAATAACTGTGTTACTGTTGCTAATTCGATTTCTAAGACAACAGTGTCCTTATTCAACGCTTACTCTGGTTCAATGTTGATTCAGTTTAGTTCAATAATGTTGAGAAATTCATCAATTACGAAACAAATTTAAATCAAACAGAAGTCATAATTCAGCTCAGTTCCATGATTCAGTTTAGTTAAAAAAATGGGTCATACAGTAAATCAATAATAAAACTAATTCAATTCAGTGCAATAAAAGAGCCATCACTGTATCAAACAATTCCAGAAGACAATAATATGTGAACCTGGACCACAAAACCTTAAATAGCTGGGGGTATATATAAAATACATCATTTAATACCAAAAATCATTGGGATATTAAGTAAAGATCATGTTGCATCAAGATATTTAGTAAATGTCCAACAGTAAACATATCATAACTAATTTTTTCATTAATTGCATTGCTAAGAACTAAGAAAATGCTTTTTTTTTTTTTGCACCCTCAAATTGAAGAGTTGCATCTCAGCCAAATATTCTAAAAACTGACTTTAATGACTGGTTTTGTGCTCCGGGGTCACATATCATTATTCATTTCAGTTCACTTCAGTGTTCAATAACAGTGCTAAGTGATAAAAATGAATATCTAGAGACCAGGTCCTCACAGGATCATTGCACGTGCGCGTGTTCTGAAGTGAATGTACAAATCTAGCGGTTGTTGTCGTGTGTGTGGCGTCTGGCTGTAACACGCTGGAAAATGCTCAGGTTTGTCAATCGTGCCGGGAGGTGTTTTGATAGCCTGCGCCCACCTGCGTGTTTGCTCAGGGCTCGAGGGCGAGCGGGACGCCCGCCGGGCCACCTGCTGCCCGCACAGAGATGCTATTGTGACAGACGCTGTCCTCTGATAGCGAGGAGCGAGAGAGAGATTGCTGATGCAAAGTTCGGCGGCAGCCCAAGTCAAACGGGCCTCTCCCGCTGGAGTATATTATGTCGAGCCGAGCAAACGCGCTTTTATGTCCTGTGAACCCCTCAGCAGGGCCCAGAATGCAAAACATGCTTCCACGGAGCTTTGGAAAGCCGCTCTCCCCCGCTGTCTGCGATCCGCCTGTGCCTGCCAGGACCTCCCTCACTTCATATCGGCTTTTAATGATGTGAGCGTGTGGGTTTGTGAGACATCGTTCGCCCCTCGTCTGCTGCTTGTTGTGCACATAGGCCTACTTTGCTTTTGATCCTCTAAGGCAATGACTGTGACATTTTGTGCATGTTTGGGTGGGTTGACTTTAGCTATATACACATAAAAAAAAGATATAGTGCAATTGCAATGTCCCTGCATCAGCTAAAATGAATGAATTATAATGCAAATTCAAAACACTTTTATTTGGAGTTGCTTTATATAAATGCAATAAACACTTTTAGTCCTCTAGGGTGATTTGAGACACAGATGCAACGACTGTGACATTTTTATGCACATTGTAGCATGTTTTTATGGGTTTCCTTCATAGACATTTGCTATTACATATAAAAGGTAAAATAAGGTAAATAATGTTTTAATGCAGTGCAATAGCTCTGATTTAAATGTGCATAATAACATTAGGTAAACGAATGAATGAAAATTCAAATATAAGAGTTCAATTAGTTGCTTTGCATAAATGCAATTTGGTTTTGATGCTCTAGGGTGATTTGAGAAGCTAACGCAATGGCTGTGATGTTTTGTGCAGATAACAGCATGTTTCTGTGGATTTGCATTAGAAACGGTTGCTTTGTGCGCATAAAAATACTCAAAAAGAGAACAAATGATGCTTTAATAGAGCACTGCAATGATGATTTGCAAGTCACTCTGGATAAAGTGCTTTTCATTTAAAGTTCAAATCTATTGTTTGTCTTTACTTCGTAGTAAGCTGTTTTTATTAATAGGGAGTATGGAAGACAGCAGCCACACACCAGTTAATAGCTGATGAATTATTAAAACTATTATTTACTTCATTTGACCGTTGCTGTATAAAATGAGATGAAGTATGCTATTGTAATTAATCAAAAATACACCAGGTTTGAAGCACATGATGATTTCTGAACCCTTAGCAAGTGAATGTCAGTGAATTAGTGAGCGTAGCAGGGTTAGGCCTTGAGTTCGGTCTGATTTGATGATGTTTTGGCCTGTCGCTCTGATTAAACTTCTTAGCTTTGTTCAAAGGACAAAGTATCGCATAAATCCATTCGCTGGCCAAACAACACAAGTTCCTCTTTCAGCAGCGCTCACTTTAGCGCTTTTATCGCAGTGATCTCACGGCACATCAGAAAGGGCGTTCACCCTTTATAACTAGCTAATGCTGACAAGTCCATCTGCCGTCCAGGACAATGCCTCCTACTGGAGTTTGAGTTGAACCCGAGCCAGCTGCGCCTGTGAAGATGAAACGCACGGAGCCGGAGATCTTTCAGACCGCATGAGGGTGAAAGCAGGTCTCGCTCTCTCTCTCCTTTCGGCCTGTTTTTTTAATTAAAGCAGCACAAAGCAGCAATTATCTTCAGGTATGCTAAAAGGGAACAGCTGGAAGGATGCCACACTAAGAGTTTTCTCTTCCACTCGCTTTAGTGCTCCTTGTCTAGTGTTTAAAGTCAAATGAAACGAGTACAAGAGAAAAACAAACAAGCTTTTGGAACCTGTTTGAGTCAGTATCTACAGGATGAAAAAAAATTTGTTCTTACAGACAGACAGATAGATAGATAGATAGATAGATAGATAGATAGATAGATAGATAGATAGATAGATAGATAGATAGA
>JAUMHQ010000050.1:753621-768556 GCA_032361165.1 Enteromius paludinosus
TGATAGATTGATAGATGGATGGATGGATGATAGATGGATAGATGGATGGATGATAGATGATAGATGATAGATGGTTGGATGGATGATAAATGATATATGGATGGATAGATGGATGGATGGATGGATGATAGATGGATAGATGGATGGATGATAGATGGATAGATGGTTGGATGGATGGATGATAAATGATGTATGGATGGATGTATGGATGAATGGATGGATGGATGGCAACTGATAGATGGATGGATAGATGATAGATGGATGGATGGATGATAAATGATATATGGATGGATAGATGGATGTATGGATGATAGATTGACAGATAGATAGAGCAATAGAATGATATAATGACAGATGGATGGATAGACGGACGGACAGACAGACAGATATATAATAGATAGATAGATAGATAGATAGATAGATAGATAGACAGACAGATGGATATGGTGTGAGTGTTTCCTCAGACTCTCAGACTCTGGTGCTGGTGTTTCATGGGAAAGGTTTGTTCTCTCAGGACGTTTCTTACTCATAAATCTGTCGCAGTACATTAAGAAAATAATAAGAGGTGACAGAGAAGAGGAGAACACAAGCTGCCAGGAGGCACAGTGTTATTTAGGAGCCACTCGAGAGGAATAAAGCCACTTTCCAAAGAAAGAAAAAGTCATCGTTCCAGGGCCTGGCAGGGACTGATCTCACGGATGGGTTTAACCAGCTTGGAAACAAGAGCTGTTTGTGTGGAGAGTCTCCAGAAGATGAAGAACAGAGCCGTTTACCTGCTTCTACAGACTCACTCTAACCTGAGCTTCAGACAGAAGAGGCAGGGGATGGAGGAGAGTGTTATTCATGCTCCTAGACATCAAGACTGTGACTAAGACCTACACTGATACTGTGTACTGTGTGTATTAATTACATACAAATACACATACATATTTTTAAATATTAAATATATTTATATATAATAAAAAATAAAAAGAATATACATATATATATTTAAATATTTACTAAATATATACATGGTATGTGTGTTTTTATATATACAAAATAATAAAATATAAAATATAATTAATCATTTGACAGCACTAATATTTTATATAATTTCATGTTTATTTATATTTTGTTACGTTAAAAATAATGTGTATAAATACTAATGTAATATAATGAGCTAACATGTTGTCCTTAAAATAGCTACTACTGTAAAATATATTTTTTATTAATATTTTATATATTAATAATATTCATTATCAGTGTTTTTATTAGTTATTGCAGCCCTAGTCATCATTCCAGAGATGAAAGGTTTGCTGTGTGTCCTGATCTGACCAGGCCTCGGTGCTGCCCTCTTGTGTTCACGCCGTTTGAACCAAGCGACTGCTGGATATTTTCAAACAGCTCTGATTTATGCTTTACTTTGGCTGTAAGATATGTGTAATTGTTTCAAGACATTTGGAAGGAGCCGAGCATCCAGAAGTGCACACGGTAGCAGAGAGCCGTGCGTCTGACGGGATGGCCCGAGACACAATGGCACCATTAATTAGAGTTATTGCGGCGAGTGCTTCATCGGCTCGACCTGTGATTATTGGCTGTTGCCGCTCTCGGATCGTGTCAGTTTTGATGTAGTATGTTTAGAAGTGGAGGAGCTTCACATCAGCACTCCTGCTGGTTTGTTTGGGTTCGACGCAGGATCTGGAAGCGCCGGGGCACCGGTGAGGTGCTGGATCAGGGCCAGACCTTCTCAAACTCCTGGATTTAACTAAAAACACATTGAACAGGGGCTCACTGATCACAGACTGGATTTAGGTTAAAGGCACTGTGTGTGTGTAGAACTAATAAGATTGCAAAACAGAATGAGCTATAGACGAGACACACACATAGATCTGTGAAACTGAGGCACATATTTACACACATTCAGTCAGTAACGCTGAGTTCACGGGTTCAAACACAAGCCTGACTGCATCCAATCACTTTATTATTGTTATCCTGAAAAAAAAAAACAGCTACAAATCCTTAAAACGATAAATTTACTTGAAAAAAAAATATTTTACAAGCTATAAAGATTGATCTGGTTTACGAATGTATTTTTCTCCTTTAATGCCAAATTTTTTATTTATTTATTTTTTCTACATTTTATATGCCTTGAAGAATAATTAATTGTAATTTGCCATTTTTAATTTGAAAAATACATTTTCTATACAGTAAAATTACAGTATATGCATTTATTTTATTATTGTATTTATAACTTTATTTTTATATTTGATTGTATTACTTATTTACTATATATATAATTTTAGAATATTTTATATAATTTAATATTTTTATAATATGTAATACAACATTGTATGTTTATTTTCATTATTTTATTTTATAATAATTATTTTTTTATATAATTTTTATGTGAAGAGTTTATTTGCAAAAATAGATAATTGTTTTTAACAAGTCTCAAAAATATTTTTTTATAGTGCATTCCAATTCATTTCAGTCACACTTATTTTTGACTAGTTTAAAAAACAAACAAACAAAAAAAAGCTTACCATCAAAATAAAACTCACAGCAACAACATGATGATTTTTAAAGATTTTTATCTGCTTTTGCCAATCAAAAAATATTTATTTTATTACTTTACTAGATTTTTTTATGTTCTATTTAATTTTAATAAATATTTTTCCTTATTGATTAAGCGAGCTAAGACTTACTGTTGTTCTATATTCAGTGTTTGCTCGTTTGTTAGTTGTGCTGCTGTTATTTTATTATATATTTTTAAAAACATTAGCTCAATATGTTACAGTTTGCAACCAGTTTTACTTCTATAATTTGACAAACTTAACAGGATTTTTATTTAATCTGGATTGAGGAAAGTGTACACCGCAAAGCTGATGTTGTGCAGTGTTTAGGAGATTTCTGAAGCCAGCTGTTGGTGTGTTTCAGGAGGCGTTCGGTGACTCACGCCCAGCTGATGCACGATAAGGGCCGGACGCTGCAGGACTTGAAGAGGCGCATGTGGCTGCAGGAGCTGCTGCATGGGGTTCACACGGCTGAGAACCGGGAAGTCCCGCAGCCCAGAGTAAGCAGCGGAGGGGGCGGCAGCCTCACGGACCCCATGCCGATGGGAGAGGATGTGTCCATAGGAGCAGGAACCGCCCACCCCAAACCCGCCGGAGGCACCAAGAACCTGCCTTTCAACTTCCGTCTGGAGGACGAGGAGGGAACCAACCTCCCGCAGGAGACCAACAAGTCCCAGACGTACAAGGAGAGCACGCTGAAGGCCATCGGCAAGAGGAAGAAGAAAGGCCGCACGGGGAAGAGGAGGGAAGGCGAGAAGAGGAAGAGGAGGGCTCGATCGCTGCAGGAGTTCACCAGCACCTTCCTCTGGGAGCAGCACTAAAACACTGTCAGTCTCTGACAACGGTAAGTACTTTCAAAACAGATAGCATCTAGCAATTAATACTCACTTTTAGAGTTAATTTCATGTGAATTCGTAATTGACAGCATGGTTATGGTTTGTTTGTTTTTTTAATTAATTGTTATTTAATTGTTTATTATTATATGAAGGCATGTTTAAGTGAAATACATTTTATAAAACGAAATATAAAAAAATAAACAGCTGTATTTAACAGAGCATTTAACTTGCTATTAAAAAACTAAAACTAATAAATTAAATTATTAAACCTATATAAACATTTAAAAAAAAACACAATATAAAAATTTAAATTAAATTAGAACACTTTAAGACCTATAATACTATATCAAATGAATGTAAAAAGAAAAAATAATAGTTTGTTATAAATTTTTTTACGACTTTAGGGATTCATTGTAGGGTTAAAGAAAGATACTTAAAATTAAATTAAATTAATAAGATTTAACCTAAAATATTTAGTTTGTAGTACCAAAACTAACAACAAAAGCTAATAAGTAAAATGGTTTAAACGTATATAAATAAATATAAAAAAACTAGTACATAAAAAAGACTTTACAACAAAAAAAACACAGAAAAACAGTAAAGAAAACTGTAATATTATATCAAATAAATTAAAGTAACATTGACTAAAACAAAACAAAATCATATTAAGATATGATTTTCATAAACATTCAAAATAAATTGAACTGAAATAAAATAAAATAAATATACAGGTTTAATATTTCTAATTTAAGCAAAACTAAAATGAATGAAAAATAATAAAATATAGAATTAAACAAAAATAATAGTAAAAATGACAAAACTATACAATAAAATTACTAACACTTTAACTTGAATGCTAAACATAAAAAAACAAAAATAAAACAAAATCTAATTCAAAACATTAACAAATACTCATTGTGATACCTAGAGTTAGCACTTAGTTTAAATTTAGCTGAACAAGTGCTAAAGTAAACTTCTGCTGCCAGTTTTAAATCAATCCCCTTTTCTTTTTTTCTCTTTCAGATCCGTGAGGACATTTGAAGTGGACACCTAAATGTTCATGTAAAAGAGAGAGGAAAATATTTATTGTCTGTAAATATTCTCAATGCGCCCGAACAATGACAAAGACAACTAACGATACTGCTAAAGCATTATTACAGCCCCACGGAGACACGCGTTTGGATCCTTGTGAATACTTTGCTTTGTTTCTTTTTCGCTTTCCTTTATATTCTTTTTTTTTATTTTCAGTTTTTAGGACTATGCCTCTATTACGGTGTCAGAATTCCTGTAATTTATTTTGTTTGAATGGTGTATTTATTTTGTAAAGGTATCAAGGTGCTGCTGACCTTCTATATTTTTGTACTATAATGCACTTTAGATATATGAATATAGAAATATATACAAGTCATTTTGTTAATGGACGTATTTTGTGGTTGAGTTGAATGAAGAAGACTATAGTCGCGCTTGTGTTTGTGTGTTCAACAGCCTTGGCATCCGTGTTTCTGTGAGTCTGTTCCAAAACCGAGTGAGCTGCCTAACTAGACGCCATCTGAAGGGAGCACAGATTCATTCACAAGTCATCATTTTGGCCAAATACCAGAGTTCTGACTTCAAACAAAACAATCAAACATATTTAAGACCTAAATTCAAGATTTGAATTGCATATTAAAGTACACAGGTACTCACGAACTCGATGCATATTTCTCAGTCATACACAAAATGAAAATAATTGCATCATTTATTATTCTTTTTTGCATTTATCTGATGCTGTTAAAAACATCTGACCTGTTTCATTCATGTATGACAGACGGCAAACGTGTCAAATTAAATAATTTAATAGCTTATTAAAACTGTATTAGCTAAATGATTGGAATTTATTATACATTTATATATATACAGGCCTGTGCATTTTTATGAAGTAAATAGATATATCAAAACAGTACTTCTTTCATCCATGGGATACAAAAAATGCTAATTATGACTTAATATGATAATTTTAGTCTCAAAATTATTTCTTGCAATGAGTTTTTTTAAACAATTGAAATTATGAGATAAAAAGCCACCTTTATTTTTTTACTATGTGGTTTTTCTCAGAATTCATAGTTTATGTCTCTAATTTAATTCTGAATTAAATCTTGCAATTAAGAAAAAAAAAAAAGTTATCCCGTGGCAGAAACAAGCTAATACAGAATTAACAGAAATATCTGTTTAAATATATTTCATGCAATATTCTATTTAGCACGTCCAACTGGATTTTCAGTCGATTCACTGTTTCTGTTTAAATTAGGATGCTGCTCGCTGGGTTTTGGAGCAGTGCTTTTTGTAAATGTGTTTATTTTGGGTTTCTTTGCTGCTGACCTGGACGAGCCCCACATCTTCATCACCCTCATCATCCTCGCAGAAGCATCTGGATATGACCAGCGCACGTTATAGAAGAACTCTTGTTGTTTTGCACTGAGAGAGAGAAAAAACCCCTGTACTGAATGAATTAAACATCTGACCATTTCCTGCAGCGTGTGGGATATTTGATTGTGCGTGTGTGTGTGTGTGTGTGAACAATGAAAGCTCCAGCCGGGCGTTTGGCTCTCTTTCGCCCACTTGCGTCTGATGTTGCTCCCGTGCAGACAGGAAAACCGTTCCACAGGGAAGCAGACTCAAAAATGTGTGGAAAACTCTTCTGGAAATCAGGCCGTAATGAATGGACGGCGTTTGAACTGCAGTCCATCCGCTTGCCCATTGATTTTCAGAGTTGTGTGGGAATACAGATCGCTGATTAAGGCCAAAAGCACTTAGTGTGAGCACGCGAACGCTTGGCGGTCAGCTTAAACGCACTTAATGTGTGTTCTTGAGCAGCTAACCTCAGTCCTCAAGGGGGCGATAGAGTTTCCTGCAAATGTTTGTACCCTTAAACCAGATGTGTTATTTTTCAGGTAGCTCCTATAAACATGTCAACAGCTTCGCTTTAACTTACCTGCTTGGCTAGACTCTTGCTCTGCTGTGAGAGTAGCTGATCTGAAAGAAAACAAACAGGAGAAGTCCATTTAATGCATGCCAAAAATTACATTTATTTGTAAAATACAAAATACAAAATCCATGCATTTGTAGACTTTTTCATGTGATATGCATACAAAATATATTTTATTCAAATATCTACTTCCAAACATACACAGTTCCATAATAGCCGTGCATGTCTGGCTTTTCTCGAGGTAAATTCATTAGAAATATATTAAATTTTTGTTATATATTTATTTATACACATACTGAAGCCAAAAAAAGCAATTTTCTTGAGTTCATATGCATTAGAAAAAAAATTATTGTGTTATTAAATATGGAAGCCCAATTGTCTCTATAACTATAAGTTATATGCATAAAAAATATTTCATATTTTGTACATTTATTTTTAAACTTACGAAAGCCTCAACAAATCATACATTTGTTTTTATCCATTATAGGGTTTGCTAATAGAAAAACAAAAGCACCTTTGCCCTTACCCCTCTCTCTCCAAGACACCAAAACCCAGAGCATCAACTTTCAGCTTTTCCATGGCAGAGGGGGGTCTTTGGCACTCAGCATGCTGGGACTGAATTCAATTTCTCTGACATTTATTTGTTTGCCTTTGATGAAAGTCACCCAAGCAGTTTACAGCAGTTAATGAAGGCTGAGATCAGCCGTATGGAGCCTCGCGCTGCTGGGATTTACTCGCTTTTCCCACTTTCCAGCAGCTCTCATCTCACACAACTTTTACAGGCTACATGTTTGCTAATTTTGGGATCATTTCAGGATAAAATACCAGCAGATTTTCCCCCTCGAAGTCTCTGTACACACATCAGTAGACGTGTGGATCATGATCGAGTCAGTAAAGTGACCCCCCTCGGCTCTGATGAGTTTAAAGCAATGTAAGAGCGCTGGGAACTTGGTCCGGTGAGACCACACACACAGACTCAGTGACATTTAGAATAAATCACACACAATGATCTGATGATCACATTCAAGCTCCTGCAAGTCCAGATGATTCACAGTGTTGCATCCGCAAAATAAATAGGAAGACTATATTTAGGCCTTTGCTGAAGTCTCCTATTTCTCTTGTTTCTTCTGAAAAAAAAAACCAACAACCCATTTCTCCCCTAGTTCTAAGACACCTTAACAATGTCTCATGATGCTCTGGTCAACAGCTCTTGGTGTGTTTGACTATTAGCTCAATAGCATCTATAATATGACTTTCATTTGGGTTTAGTTTAGAGCTTTACTTGCAGTACCTCGCGTTCGGCTCAAAGATGTTCAAATCAGTCATTTATTAGCTTCAGAAAATCATGCATCACATAGATTTTACGCCACTAAATAAAAAAATTGAAGAAGGTCATTGCGACTTTTTATCTCATAATTCTGACTCTTTTCTTCCAGAATTGTGTGATATAAACTTGCAATTCTGACTTATTTTCTTGCAATTGGGAGAAATAAAGTCAAAATTGTGAGTTATAAAGTCAAAATTGCAAAATATAAAGTAAAAAATTGTGAGTACAAAGTCAGAATTGCGAGATATAAACAATTCTGAGAACATATCAGTCTTTTTTTCCACTCAAAACTAGACTTTATAACTCAAAATTGCCAGTTTATATCTCACAATTCTGAGAAAAAAAGATAGAATTGTGACTTTATATCACACAATTGTGAGTTGTGAAGTCAGAATTCTTGTAACTTTATAACTCGCAATTTATTTAAAGCTCTACACTCCTACAGTATGTTAACTGTTAACTATTTAGGTCTATAATCTTGATTTGGTTTTAGTTTTAACAAAATTAGTTGCTCCTCACCTTCGATTCAAAGACACTGGCATCAATCATATATCAGTGCCAGGAAAACCAGCTCTGGACATTTTAAATCCATCGTTATTTTTAATTTTTTGGAAAAACATCTGATTCAATTGAAAGTCTTATTTCCTTTAGGAAAGGATCTTTTTTAGATGTCTGGTGTTTTGTTTCCATTGAACGTATAAAGTTTTCTCAAAGATTTCAGCTAAAGCACTCGTAGGTGTGACATCACCTGCCAAAGTCGAGTCGTTTCGAGTTTGGCTTGCGTTGCGGAGCCTTTCGGTACACCACAAGCCAAAACAAAAAAGCAGTTCGGCACAGCCATCCTGGAAAATCACAAAGCGTCCTCAGAATCCATTGGTCATGTCTGTCTTTTGATCATTTTCCAGTATACAAATCCTGCGAATGACTAAACGTACTCGGGCCTAGAACTCAATAAAGGAGCTGAGCTGATTTCAAAGGCCATCGACTGTATTTCAGACTAATAGTCAGCTGTTGTGACAGGCGGGTCAGAGACAACACACAGGCCTCGGACGTTATTTCAGAGCTGGCAGGGCTTCTGTGGAGGAAAGCAGGATAAATAATCAGCAGGGAATGAAAGCCCACCTGTAAAACAGTATCAGTGTGTGGGAACGAGACGGAGAGAGAATGCCGTAACGGTGGAAAGTCTGAGCTCTTCTTTGATGTTCTGCAAGATCGTCAAACACACTTAAACTGTGAACTCCAGAGTACAAAGAACGGACGTGCTTTTGGAGAGTCTTCCATAGTTGTTATTTAATTGACCTAATTACCGCGCAAACCAACGGCCGATTTTCAAATTCAGCAGAGTAATTTTAACGGCAGCACTGGCTGCGGTTTTGGGCGGGAAGAAGAAACCATGACCCTAATCAGTATCAAGCTTTTGCGTTGTCCCAGCTAACTGGATTGGATAATTACCTCAACCAGCAGGGAAATCAATCGGGCCGCAAGCGTGGGAAACATCTGTACAATTTAGATGGGCGGCTGCTGCCGAGCCATGAAAATTACCCGGGATTATTGGTTCAGAGGATTTCCCGCCTCTGTACCTGCGCGCCATGATCCTGCGAGGCGGGAAGCGTTGCGCCTCGGACACAAATGAAGTAGTGTGAGCCGACTGCTTTTCAACACGGTTTCGTGGATTTCCATGAAAAAGCTTTCCGTTTAAATAAACACGAACAGGTTTATACCGACAGAGAAGGGGAGAAAACGGGCTGTGGCTCACAGGACAATGTTTTAAAGCCCGGCTTTGAATTTTTTACAAAGAAAGAAAGCCCGAGTGATGTTCAGAGCAGTTAAAAGCACAGGATAGAGGAACGAGCTGCACCCATCAAAACATTGTTGCTCTAATTAAACACCACTCTAATCTAGGGGTTGTGTGAAAGATGTGAATAATACAAATTATTTTGTAAATCACCTAATGTAGATGTACAGATCCCTTAGTCTATTATCCTAAAAAGTTGACTAAATTAGGCTATTTCTAATTATAATCTTGATTAATTATATTTTTGACGGTTTGGTGTAAGTAAAGTGCTGCCGAAGTGGAGAAAAACTGCAGCTTTTGAAGATAGATAAACAGATGCAGTAAAGATAAAGTGTAATAAAATAAGTGTATTTTGGACTAGTCTGAAAGACATGTTTTGGGTGAAATACCCTCTCATTAGTTGGTGAACAGAGCCCTCTAGTGAAAAGAAATAACACAGTAGGTTTATAATGCAGTGCACTGCACAAGCTCTGATTTTCTGTTATGTAAGTGTTAAATAAATATTTATTAGGTTGTATGAATGTAGTTAGTAAATGTGTACCTTTCAAAACATGCTTTTTGCAGTTAATGTGTCCAATATAGTTTTATATAAATAATTTAATGATTTTTAAAGTTATTAATATGGATTCTTACTCAGTTTTCATCTTTGTTATTTAGTTTTAGTTTTAATTACATCTGGTTTTCATCAATAGTCATATTTTCTCATTTCTTTTGTACATATATTCGTAGCCTGACGTAAATGTGCGATTTTTTTAAATACTCATTTTGGGGGGAAATGAAAGGTATTTCTAAAACATTATTATGGTACAAAAGGTTTTCTTTGTGGTTAGCCTGTAGTCGTTATATAAAGAGTTATATAAAAATGATACGGCCTCCTCAATCATATACGTAAAGGGTGCGTGCGTGCGCGTTTACGTGCTGAAGTTCTTCCTGTTCTCGTGCTCTGCACATCCGGTCGGCCTGACACGCCGCTGTTGAATCGGCTCGAGCTGGGCGGATGATGATGGAGCGGTAAAGTTCACGGTAAGGTGCGGTAAACTTTTCCTTATCCATGCATTTAAACGGTCGTGGCACGTTTTATTAATTTATATGGAAGTTCCGCGTGAGTCTTTTGTCTGACAGCGCGAGCGGCGTCATCATCTTCACTTTCACAACAAATCTTATCCGCCAATTAAGCCGATAACTCGCTAAACTACCCACGTGTGCTAGTTAAAAACACTCGCGCGCGTCGGTTGTGTATTTCGGTTGCCGTTCAACGGAGGTTTGTCGTTATTTCGGCGCGTTTTCTCAGTCTGTCACGCCACGTTCGCTGAGATTCGGCACGCGCGTAACACGCGGCTGGCGGCGCGAGCGCGCAGGAATAAGTCGGTTATTTTGATAATACGAGATCGTAGTCTCGAGTTATGCGAATATCTTGGGTAAATATCATTGTATGGTACAGATGTAATAGTGTTTTTGGGTTGGCGGGTGATGAGGAGTTGATTAAGCTCACTATTGGGCCCGTGTTGCGTCAGAAAAAGTACTGTTACAGAGGTCCTGTCAGATGATAATAGATTACACATAAAGAATACTACAGATCTGCCATGATGCGTGTCAAAGCACTCTGATATCACTATGGTACCACGTCCTAAAAGCATTATGCGATTATATTTTGACGCTTATATTTGTGTGCAGACAGTGAATAAGAGAGAAAGAATGAGTCAGTCGTGCTGAAAGAGAGCTGATTCAGCATGTGTGTGTTTGTTTGGTTACTAATCAGTTGTACTGATGAGGTCATTTCAAAATGTTCCGTGCATATTGATGTTGAATTGCATAATAATCAAACAGCTCATTGTCAAGGCCCTTTGTTTTGATTCATCTTAAATAATAATATCTGAAGCTGGCTTTAGACAGATGAGTTAAAGCTGCTCAAAAGGCTGCTTAGCCCTATTGTCACAGTATAGGGATGTAATTGTATTGAGTAAATACATGTGTGCCGCTTCTGTGCTGTCTATGCTGTGAAGATGATGGTATGACATTTACATGGATGTATAACCTGAAACGCTCACATTTCAGTGTCTCTTATACTTTAATATTCTGTTTGTTTCTTTGTAATAACAATATTACGTCACACAAAAACCTTTTGTAAGTGGTATATGTTGATCAAAATGAATATGTCGAACTGTTTACTTGTTAACTTGCCTGTTGTTATACTCTGAATTACTTATTTAGTGATTTACCGTCTTTGTTGTATTCTGTATATCAGTATAGCCATTGGTCATTCTGCTGTCTAGTTTTATTAGTATACCAATTATCAGTCAACCACTTTATTGACATTATTGTTATTGTGAATACTGGAAGTCTGATTCATGTTTATGTGGATGACTGTGTCTCTCTCAGATGTGTGTGTCCTGTTTGGTGATTTGGGATAAACTGATCGAGGACAGCAGCTAACCCACGTATGGCCTGCGAGTCGGCGTTACCTGCCATCATGGACGAGCAGGCCCTCATGGGACTGAACCCCAACGCCGATGCCTGCTACAGGCAAAGGGTGAGCACAAACGTCATACTACGTCATCCCAATGAGTGACGTGCAACTCACATTTATTAACACACAGACAATTTATTGCATGCAGTCTGTCTACAGTATTCGAATGCACATCATTCACAAACTCATTGTGTGTGTGTGTGTGTGTGTGTATATATATATATATATATATATATATATATATATATATAGTACTCTTGCATCATAGAGTAATTTAAACACATTCTTGACTTGTGTCCTCTGTGTTTTCAGGCACTGGCATATTTTGAGCAGTTGAAAGAGTCTCTGGATGGATGGGAGGTGTGCGCTGAAGCCCTGGCTAAAGGAGTTTACAGGTAAAACAGACTTCAGCAGAGCATGAAATGGCTAAATCTGGTGTATTTATGTATGTGAGATTATAGCACGCCTTGCTGCTATATAATATTGATCAATGCAATCTGTGTGTGATTCTCTATCAGTGACGATCATGTGAAGTTCTTCTGCTTTCAAGTCTTGGAGCACCAGATCAAATTCAGGTATCACTGAACTGACATGCACCAGTGTGTTAACTTTAAGATCTACAAAGTGCATTTAGAAAATACATAAGGTCTTGACTTTTAACCTTGAAAACAAAGAATGATTTGTGTTTAAATGGAGACTGTGTCAGTCACGTGCTTAACATTAGCTCATTAATACAGAAACATATACAATTCTGTATTTAATATTGAATATAAAATACTATAATTCATGAGATTTGGCTCTAAGGTTGACAGAGTTTTGTGCAGGTTTTTAAATTGTATAAATGCTGTGTTTTGCAGACATGGGTCACTCAGTGCAGCTCAACAGCAGCTGATCCGAGAGACCCTGATGAAATGGTTGCAGGCTCAGGTTAGTACGGTTTACCTTTTCATTCATTTTTATGTGAATAGCAAGACCCCCAAACTACAAAACTTAAAATATGATTTTCTGTCTGCATGTGTTTGCCTGTCTGTCCAGTTGATGAATGTGCATCCAGAAAAGCCCTTCATCAGGAACAAGGCGGCGCAGGTTTTCGCCCTGACTTTCGTGATGGAGTTTCTGACATTTTGGCCCAAGTTCTTCTTTGACATCCTCAATCTGGTGGGACTGAATCCGAACGGTGTTGACATTTACCTGCGCACGCTGATGGCTATCGACGCAGAGGTGGTTGATCGGGACATCCTGCACAGTCCGGAGGTAAAACCTGCCCGACTCAAGGAGAGAAGTGATTTCTTCTCCTGTAATGCCGTTAAAACATCTCTCTCTCTCTGTGCCGCCTCAGGAGACATGCAGAAACACTCTGATTAAAGACAGCATGCGCGAGCAGTGCATCCCGGCGCTGGTCGAGTCCTGGTACCAGATCCTTCAGATGTACCAGCATTCCCATAGTGAGCTGACCTGCCAGTGTCTGGAGGTGGTGGGAGCGTATGTGTCCTGGATCGACCTCAACCTCATCGCCAACGACAGGTCAGAGCAGCTCTGATAAAGGTCAGGCATATGTGACCCTGGAGCAGGAAAACAGTCGATAAGGAGCACTAGGGTTGTGACGATTCAGCAGCGTGTAATAACAATGTGTGATCGGTATCGGTGTTCGAAAAAAACATTCAATATTTTTTTTATTCTTCGTCGGAAGAAAACAAGATTGCAAAGCTAGTTTGGTTGCATTAACAAAGGCCCTCGCTCTCTGGTAACCTAGCAACGCAGGAAGTGATACGCTAACAGCCAATCATGTAACAATGTCACGTTTGATTGCGCCATGTCATTGTCTCTCGTTGGTCTGCTGAAAATTACTCTTACATGAATGCTCTACGAATATTTCACAAAGGCCCGGTTTCACAAACGGAGCTTAGCTTAAGCCAGGACTAGGCATTAGTTAAATTAAGATATTTCAGCAACTTTTACAAAAATGCCTTATAAGAAAATATATTACAGGTGTGCATCTTAACACAGAACTAAGACACTGACATGTTTTAAGATATGTCAGAGCAAGATATTTTCATTTGAGACAGCTCAAACATGCAATTTAGTCTGGGACTAGCTTAAGCCTTTTCCTAGAAACTGGGGGAAAGTGTTTTAGAGCTAAATCTGTTAAACGTTAGGAATAGTGAAGAGGACTCCTAAGTCACTAACTATACTAAAATGGCTGTTGCCAAAAATTCACATCAGAAAGTAAACATTTTAGAAACATTTTACGATAATGAGCTTTTAAAAAGGTATCGCCTTTGGTTTCGAAGGTTATCCCAACTCATGATCTCATTCTGACTGGGTCACATCTGTGACTCACGCAGATATATCGTCCGACTGACTCCAGTGACCTTCCCTGAGCTTCCTGTCTGTTTATGTGACAGCTCTGTGTGTGTTTGTGTAGGTTTGTGAATCTGCTGCTCAGCCACATGTCCATGGAGGAGCTGCGTGAGGAGGCGTGCGACTGTCTGTTTGAGATCATCAACAAGGGCATGGATCCTGTTGACAAAACCAAGCTGGTGGAGTCTCTGTGTCAGGTGCTGCAGTCCGCCGGGTTCTTCAACATCGAGCAGGTGTGTCAACTGTTCTGGAAAGTGTTCATCTCGTCAAAAAACCCTTTCAGGAACTCGTTTTATTCTGTTTTTTACCAAATAAATCCAATTTTTTGGCATTATAAAGTTTAATAAGATATTACAGTACAATATTATAATTATATTATTTTATAGTTATTTTTAATTGCTCAAAACAGTGGCAATTCGGCCTGTAAAGTCAACAGTTTTCTTGACCACTTCTGTATCACAAAAAATATATATATATATATATAATATTATTATTATTATTATTATTATTATTATTTAGGGCTGTAACGTCCCAGTCGATTAATTGGTCGAGACGGTCTGGTTCGACCAAAATTCTGATTGGTCGATTTTTTGCCGCGCTCATTTCATCAGGTGGAAAGCACTAATTGC
>JAUMHQ010000050.1:776722-789908 GCA_032361165.1 Enteromius paludinosus
TGTTTTCTCAGTAAACACATGAATACGTTCATCGAGGACATACTCAGCAGAATACAGGACCTGTTAGAGCTCGCTCCACCGGTAACGGCTCATTAAACTCTTATGTAGCAGCATGTAGATCAGCCCTAAACACAGCTTGTGTGATCGCTCGCCTCTCTTCGTGTGTCCAGGAGAACGGTTTTCCGGCGCTGCTGAGCAGTGATGATCAGCTGTTCATGTTTGAGACGGCTGGCATGCTGATCGTGAACGGGGAGAGTCCGGCCGAGCGTAAGCAGGCTCTGATGCGCAGTCTCCTGACGCCGCTGATGGAGGCCTTCCGCATGCTGCTCGCAAAACTACCGCAGGAGGCCGACGAAGAGAGACAGGTGGTGCTGGCCGACTGTCTGAGTCACGCCGTGGGATTCGCCAGGTAACACTGACCGCACGAAGAGGAAATAGATTGTGTTGAACTAGCTTGAGTCACTTTTAAAGCCACAAACCGTCATAGGTTAAATTGTGTTTTGCCTATTATTTGCTCTTATAACGATTGGGCACAACTTGAAAAAGCTTGACCAAATGAAGCTGTTATACTCATTGTGTGTTGCTCTTCCTCAGTCGCACCAGCAAGGCGTTCAGTAACAAGCAGACGGTGAAGCAGTGCGGCTGCTCCGAGGTGTATCTGGACTGTCTGCAGGCCTTTCTTCCAGCGCTCAGCTGTCTGGTCCAGAGAGGGCCGCTGCGCAGCGCGGTACGCTCCTTCCTCCACCGTATGATCATCTGTCTGGAGGAAGAGGTGCTGCCCTTCATCCCAGCTGCCTCGCAGCACATGCTGAAGGACTGCGAGCCCAAAGACCTGCAGGAGTTCATCCCGCTCATTAGTCAGATCACCGCCAAGTTTAAGGTGTGTTCATCAGAACCAAACGCTTTACAGTGTTCTTTAGTAGGAATACATTTTATAGTTTTTAAATGTCATGTAATTTGATTGTCCTTTTACTTATGTGTAATCACACAATTTTGGCCAAATTGTGCAGCTCCACAAACGGGATAATAAAAAGGCGTATAATAATATGTCTGTACACTCTGTCTCTCCCAGAACCAGGTGTCTCCTTTCCTTCAGGAGGTCTTCATGCCTCTAGTAATGGCCATATTCGAGGTGTTGTCTCGTCCGGTGGAGGAGAATGACCAGACGGCTGCGTTAGAGAAGCAGATGCTGAGAAGAAGCTATTTCAGTTTCATTCAGACCATCGCCAGCAGCGGCATGAACGAGGTCATGGCCAGTCAGGGTGAGTTCAGTTTAGAAAGACGGCAAACCTGTGCCTGGAAACATGAACTGACTTTATGGTGCTGTTTGACAGGAGCTGAGAATATCGAGCGTGTGCTGTTCACCATCATCCAGGGAGCCGTGGACTTCCCAGACCCCATCGCCCAGAAAACCTGCTTCATTATCCTGTCCAGACTCGTCGAACTCTGGGGTACAGCACAGCAGCATCTAGACTTCTAATATGGGCTGTCCTCAACTAAAGCTTAACATTACAATGAAATAAAATACAATATTAGGTGAAAACCTTTGCAGGTTCAGGATACATCAAGACTGTTAACATGGGTTGTTATAATGAAACCCTTCAAATAATTTGGTCAAATGTAAAGTAAAATAAAGCTCTCATTAAAATAATTTAAACCTAAATAATTAAATAGAACTGCTAAAAGGACATCAGATGATTAAAAACTGAAATTAAAATGGAATAAAAACTATAATGCTTTAAAAAAAAAAACACCTCCTTTAACATCTCTCACTCTCTCACTCTCTCACACTCTCTCACCCTCTCTTACTCTCTCTCACTCTCTCTCACACTCTCTCTCTCTCTCACTCACACTCTCTCACTATCACTCTCACTCACACTCTCTCACTATCACTCTCTCTCACGCTCTCTCACTATCACTCTCTCTCACTCTCTCCCTCTCTCTCTCTCTCTCTCTCAGGTGGAAAAGACGGTTTGGTGGGATTTCCAGATTTCATCTATAAGCATATCGTCCCAGCATGCTTCATGGCCCCTCTGAAACCAACCTTTGACCTTTCAGATGCCCAGACCGTTCTGGTACGTCAGTCGAGGCTTTCATAAACCGTTTTCTTTAAATGTCTGATGGTGATTTGTAATGATTTTGCTGCGTGTTTCAGACCCTGTCCGAGTGTACGCTGACTCTGCACATGATTCATCTCAAAAGAGTGAGTCTGAAATCATCTCGACTTATTCAGACCCCAAGACCACTTGCATTCAGGTTAGGAGGACTTGAGATAGTGAATCTAACGGCAGGCTGTTTTAATGCTCTTCCTGCAGGGGCCGGAGTGTGTTCAGTTCCTACAGGAGTATCTGCCGTCTCTGCAGGTCTCGCCTGAAATCACACAGGTAACTGACACACACCTGCACTCACAGGATGCAAGCTTTTGTCTTCAGACACACACAAACACAATATGATCGTTCATGTAGCTGTGTGTCAACATAAACTATCTGCAAAGTTGATTTAAACATTCAGTATTTTTTTTATTTCAAACATTTATCCATTAAAATAAAATCCAGAAAAAATGAAAAGGAAAAAAAAAATTTCAAATGTGATTTCACAGTGCTAAAAAATGTTAATTTAACCATTAAATTGGAAAAATTAAAACCGAAATTTGTCAATTTACAATTTCTGTTTCCTCCTCAGGAGCTCTGTCAAGTGCTTCAGCAGCCGGATGTTAAGGTTCTGAAAAACTACATGAAGGTATTTCCTGTTGTCTATAAATACCACTGAGTGTTAATTACGTGGGTGTTTTAACACACTTCTGTTGTGCGTGTGCAGGTTTTCTTCCATCAGGCCAAACTTTAAAACTGGAACTGTCAAGCTGAGTTTTTCTGGAGCTCAGGAGTCCCTTACAGACCACCATAACGACAGAGCTTAGCATAGGAGCTACTTTTGCACTTAAAGAAGCGTAACCACACCCACCCTGTCTGTGGGACACCGCCCCCTGACAGGAGCTGCGTGGGGATTGGCTGACATGTGACGTGACCACACCCACACACTGACCTTGGCCCGATCAGAGTTGTGCTCTCCACGTCCGGACCGGAGGCGACGTCTGCGATTGGATAAGACGCCATACTGTAGGTGGGGTTTGGAGAGTGGGCGGGGTTCAGTCCAGGACAGAATTTCGAGGGAATGCACATTTCCATTTGAAGTACAACAATTGTTTGGAAATATAACTTACATGTTACAGGAAATTCTAGAATGAATTTAATGAAATGTTTATTTTTGCGTGTGTGCTAGAAATCTGGATTTTTTTCAAATTTCAGTTCAAGAAGGGCCGGTTTAAGAATATTTAATTGCTTTTTTTTTTCTACTTGCATAATGAATAGGTTTTAGTTTGATGTGATGAGGTTAACAAATGGAAGTGCTCTTGATGTGGGTTCAACCCGGCAGATTGTTTGCTTTTTGGATCGAAAATGGTTTTTTTTTTTACTTAAATTGTTCATAAACTGCTGAATCATCAGCAATCCCATATCATATGGTATTCCCATCAAAGCTGTACTGTACCAAACACTAAGCGTTTATCCGCTCCTTCACAGTCTCACATTCAGTCGTTTAATGCCTTCGAAGCCCATTTGAAATATGCAATGTTATGAACTGTGAAAATACAACGAGGTGGTTTGGGAATGTTTCGGTTAAATTGTGCTGCTAGCAATTCTTTTGTTTGGAAATGTACTTTGTGTAAAGTTGAAACTCTCCTCAGAGAGACCGATCGATTCCGATCTCTCTGCTTTTACTTCAGTCTGATTAATGGCTGACAAAAGGACATTGTTGACAATCTGTGTTGGATTTCTAGAGACGCTGCACATGTATTAACCCTTTCAACCCTGGATCCCACTTCAAACACCCATCAAATGTTTGGATCGAAACGTTTCCTCACATTGGCTTTAATCATAATAGGAAAACAAACAAACTGGATAAAGCACTTTGCCATAAGCTGACATGACCCATCAGAATGACTTTTCTCTGTCATTTACCCATGAGACTTTGCTTCAGACGTCCTGTGATTTGCCCTGACACAGACCTGTTAAGCTCCGGTCCTGCTTGCCTGTGTTTATGCCAAAAAAAAAAAACGAGAAAGACACAAAAGGTAGACTGTAAACTTGATTTATTTTTGATATGCCGGGACAGGCCCTCTCACTCCCTTTTGTCATGACCAATAAAGTATTTACTAATCTCCGTCTGGTTTCCAGCTGGAGGTTTATTCAATGCAGCTGCGTTCATGAACTTGTGCAGATTCAGGAGGACAAGCAGAGGTGCTGATGCAACGCTTTTATTCCACGTTAGTAGCTCGTGCTGTAAACGTTCACCTCAAACCCAAAACCAAACAAGTAATGCCACGTCACCTTCATTAAGTGCTAAATATTTGAGAAATGTGCGGCTTCATCCTTTGATCACAGCGATCGGTCTGAGCTTGATGGCCTTCTTACTGATGCCGGCGTCGTGGCACGTGTTCACCACGTCTGTGACGTTCTTGTAGGATTCAGGAGCCTGATGTGAAAGATGAGGATGTGTTAAAAACATATTGATAAAACCCTTTTTAATGGTGGTTCTACAATATTGATACAATGCATTTTGTTATAAAATTTAATTAAAAGAATGATTACTGGTAAAATAGGATTTAAAAAAATTTGAATTTGCAGCTTAAATATATTAGCATGAAATAATTCAATGCACTTTTTTGTAGGAGGATTATTCAAAAACTATTCTTAAAATATAAAAGAATTGTTTCTGGTACAATGTAACAAAATTCCTTTTAAGATTAAAAAAAAAACAATTGGAAAGATAAAATATTGATTCAATGCATTTTATTAAATATTAGGTTATTGAAGTATGATTTAACAAGATAGAATAAATTTATTAGCTTAAATATAATAGCAATATCTATTAAAATAATTAAATGCATTTTATTACATATTAAAGAATGATTATTTAACAAGGTAAAATTTATTAATACTAGAATTGATGTGCACTTTATTATTCAAAAACTTTACTTAAAACTACTAATTATTCAAATTTAAAATATTGAATTTGTTTTTGGTGCTTAACTGGAATTTAAGTCATGATTAAGAAAACAATTGTAAAGATGTAAAAGTGAAATATTGATTCAATGCATTTTAGTAAATACATTTTTTTAAGGATGATTTAAGACAAAATATAGAAATATTTTAAATAAATATTTATTAGAATAAATTAATTTGCAGTTTACATAGTCATTACATAGTCATTCTATGCATTTTATTGTTAAAAATTATTAAAAAAAATGTTCTTATGTATTTAATATACATTTTAGTTTTTTGGGATACATAATGGAAATGGTTCTTTAAAAGGATGAAAAACAGTTTGCATACAGCTGAAGCTTCTGCTTGAGACGCTCACCTCCTCCATCACCAGCTTTGGTGACGCCACTCTGATGGCGATGCCCAAGTCTGCCAGTTTATCCAGAACATCCTGGAAGTCCAGATTGCGTCTGGATTTGGCTCTGGACAGAGCTCGGCCCTGCGGGGTTCACAAACACGTGTCAGATGGTGAGCACAGACACGATCGCAGGACCAGATCTGGTCACATGACTCACCGCTCCGTGACACGTGGTGCCGAACGTCTCCGTCATGCCCTGCTCGGTGCCCGTCAGCACGTAGCTGCAGGTGCCCATGGTTCCTCCGATCAGAACCGGCTGGCCCGTCAGCTGGATTTTTGGCATAAAAGAAAAATTTATCATTTTGATCCATATAAGTGTATTTTTGCTATAAATATATATAATAATTATATAATATGAATTACAAGCAATTATAATTAATAGTATAAACAAGGAGCTGCAATTTTGTGTCTAAAAGCAGACAGCCCAGGATTCCTCGAATCTTACCCAGGAGGTCCAAAGCACTGCAGAGATGAGCTCCAACCCTGATCTAACTCATGATTTTCTAATGATCCTGAAGACACTGATTAGAATGTCAGGTGCGTTTGATTAGGGTTAGAGCTAAACTCTGCAGGATCCCTGAAACCAAAAACTAAACGTGAACCTACCCGGGTAAAAAATAATTAAACCAGCTACAGGCCACTGGAGCAAGAGTTCGGTATGATTTGTAGATATAGTCACCTGATAGTCGACAGGTATGAGCGGATGGTGAGGCGGGAACGCTCGGGTCGAGCCCTTCCTGTGCACGAGAAGTGTCTTCTGTTTGCCCTCCACCATGTGCTCCTCTACTTTGGCGATGTTATGCGAGACGTCGTAGATAACGTGCATGTCCAGATCGTCTGGGGTGGTGTTGAAGACTTTGGAGAAGGCCTGAAGTGAAGGTCAGTACAAACACGTACAGGTTTAAAACACCCAGGGCTGCTTGACTGGATCTGTATGTAGTGTAATCCGTCCATGCACATTAAGCAGAGTGAACACAGCAGGAATGGTAAGGGAGTTTATTCTCAGAGACTGAGAACTGACCTGGCGGGTGAGGAAGGTCATGGAGGAGCGGTTGACCCAGGCGTAGTTGCCGGCAGCTGCCATGCCCTTCAGATAGTCTTGACCCTCAGGAGACGTTACGCGAGCACAGGCCAGCTGACGGTCATTCACCGTGATCTTGTCCCGCTTCATCGCCTTCTCCATCGCTACCAAAGCATCTGAACATCAGAGAGAGATGTCAAGCTGGGCTAGTTATCGGTAAACCACACAAATATTGTTGCTTGACATAAAATTGGACTGAAATAAATCTAGTAATGCAATTAAAATAAAAAAAGACTGATTATTTTTATAAACTATATACATCTTTTACTAAGAAAATAAACATCAAGATGAAAAAGTTACTGAAATAAAATGTTTTGAAAAAAAGATATATTTAACTTTAAAATAAATTGATTAAAAAAATTGCAAAAACTTAAAACTAAACTTTACTAAATCAACAAATTATTTTTTAAAAGTTGACTTAAATCAACTGAAATCTATACAAAAAGATATTCATGAAATGTAATTAAGGAAAAATACAAATTATCATTTTAAATGTTTTATATATTTAAATTTAAAATGGTATAAAATTTATTTTAAAATTGTATGACTTTTTTATATATTATATTTTGTTTAAACAAATACTAAATACAAAATAATAAAACAAATAAATATATATAATATAAAAATACATTTTCTATTTATTTATTTCTTATATATATATATATATGTGTGTGTGTGTGTGTGTGTGTGTGTGTGTTTAATAATTGTTTTGTTTATTAGTTTGCTTTCTAAAAATCTAAAACATATAATATAAATATAATTATATATTTCATATACATGTTTAAAATTTGAAATATGTTTTGTTTGTTTAAACTAATACAAAAATAATAAATATAAATAAATAAATATTACATCTTAAGAGAGGGGGGGGACACACACATTAAAATAAACACGTAAACAAAAAAGAACAACTATATAGACATTTTGGGAGAACCAAAATGAAGGAATGTTAATCAAACTGAAAGCTGTAATATGTGTCCGGGGGTCACCTGTGGCCACCTGGTGTCCGAGGCCCCTGCTGCCGCTGTGGATCATCACACAGATCTGACCCTTGTGGTCGATGCCCATCTTCTTGGCAGCGTAATCGTTGTAGATCTCATCCACCACCTGAATCTCAGCGTAGTGATTTCCAGCTCCCAGCGTCCCCAGCTGCACAAGCGCAGGAGGAGCGTGAGTCAGAGAGGGGTTGCTGCTTTGCATGATTTTGTTTTGTTAATGCGTGTACCTGAGGCAGGCCTCTCTTCTTGGCTTTGGATGAGACTTTGTTGGGGTCGGCCTGCAGCATTCGTCCGTATTCCTCGCAGTGCTCCTTATCCTCGGCCCAGGCGTACCCTTCCCTCAGAGACCAGTCCACTCCCATCTCCAGAGCTTCCTCCAGATCTCTACAAGAAGAAGAAATAACACTCAGGACATGTAAAACTAGCTACATAGAATTTTTTATTATATATTATTAGGATAAGAGTGTTTAAGTGTAAAACGATTTCAGTATTTATTTTGGCAATTACTGAAAGTTCAGCAGGTAGAATTTATTTAAGTTTGTAATTTTAGTTCAAGCTATACTTATTTTATTTGCTCAGGCAGCATTTCTAATTTTACGTTTAGTTTCATTTAAAATTTATATTTTTCAGCTTTTTAAAAAATTAACCAAAGTTTTATTAAAAGCAAATATTTACTCCTTTATGATGTTTTAATAATTTGTTGCATCATTACTAAAATATTCAATAAACATTTTCATGCATTAAAATCTTTAGTAATAAATATAAGCTCTTTTTTCGTATTTTTGGTAGTTTATTAAACAAACTAATAAACAAAACATAATTATTATTAATATATGTTTAAAATGTATTTAGAATTTTATATATATATATATATATATATATATATATATTCTTTTTTTTTTTTTTTTAGTGATGGATACGGGCTTACAGCAAGAAATAAAAATACAGATGGCTATATTTATTACAAAAAAAATGTAATGCATGAAAATGTTTGTATTATATATATCTATATAATTATATAATATGGTTAAGAGGATGGAGGGGTTTACTTGGCTCCCATGGGAATGACGCCCTTGGATCCGACTCCGACGGGAATGTGGTCAAACATGGACTGAGCCAGCTGCTCTTTGACCGGCTGGACGTCTCCCTCGTCCAGGTTTGTCCTCAGCAGACGGACCCCACAGTTAATGTCGAAGCCCACGCCGCCTGCAGACGAGACGCAGTGTGAGCGAAACATGGTTAGCATTAATCTGAGCGCGGCTCCATCACGTACCGGGAGACACCACGGCCTCGGGGTCATCCATGTCAAACGCTGCCATGTTTCCGATAGCGAAGCCATAGCCGGAGTGCACATCAGGTAAACCAATGGACCGCTGCGGATAACCAACAAACCAGAAAACAGGAAGAAGTAAGGCGATGTGTTTCCTGGGAGCGTGAATCCTGATGGTTTTACTCACGTGTATGATTCCTGGCAGAGCGGCCACGTTTCCAATCTGCTTCATAGCCGGCAAGAAACCACCAAACCCTGTCAAACACACTCCATCAGCTCAATGGGAGTTTAATCATACAAATATAGGCTGTGCTGGTAATATGTTCATCAAAAAAATATATATAGCAAGTCATATTGTAAAAATTACTAGCTTTTATTTAATTTTTGGGCTGTTTTAATGCATTTCCAGTTTCTCATTTTTCATTTTATTTTAGCTTTATTTAATGTTTATATATATTTTTTGCGTATATAATATAATATACTCATATAAAACATTTTGCAAATATAGATTTTTATATATATATATATATATATAGTGCTGCATTATTTGCATTAAACCTTTCTAAATCTAGGTGGTTAGTGGTATGACAAATACATGTTGAATTAATTGAATCAAATACATTGTTCATCATAATTTGATGTCATGTTCTCGTTATAAGAACTTGTTTTCACAGTGGGCTATAAACTGGACCTTGACTGTGTGTAAGGTGTGTTTTATGGGATTGATGTAAATAGGACTGATAAGACAATTTTATTTTTTTTTGAGATTTAATAAAAATGAAATCAAACGTGCTGTAAGTTCACCTCCACCACGACAGGCGTTCCTCAGCTCCTCAAACATGAGTTTCTCCAGAGGATCGTTCACATAGAAAACACCTTCCACCTGAAGAACAGCGTTATTCAGCTTCTCATTCAGTTTAAACTGTATTTCATATTAAAACCACAATCATCTGATGGGCAAACACATCGACACAATAAAGTACTGTACTGCTAACCAAGCGCTTCTAATGTTGTTATTAATGTATTGGATATTTTATAGTTTATTCATGTTTATAAGTGCGTCACTGAATCACCCCGGAATGAACACGTTTACGGTTCTGATTCACCTGCATGTTCGGCACGAACCCCTTCTTGATCCGCCAGCAGTTTTTGCCGATTTTATCCAGATACTGAAGCTCATCGTTGTAAGTGCGACTCATTTTAAAATAGAAAATAATTGACGCACTTTTTGACAGCAAACTATATTCACACGCTTGTCCGGAACACTCCTTCTTCTTCTCTAGCTTTATGCAGACCGACGCGGCTCCACTCGGGGTCTTCAGCGCCACCTGCTGCTCGGAAACTAATGAGAAGTACTGCTTTATTACATGATAATAAACCCTGTCTAAAAACAAAAAAAAAATTCAATGTTTTAATTCGTGTTCTTTTTTTTGTTTGTTGAACAAAAATGTTGTAATAAAGTGCATGAGCCTTTTTGCTGCCCGGCGTTATGTATACAGCAAAATAATTTATCAAAAATAACTATTATTGTTACTGTACTGGCTAGCGAGATTATTTTAACGCTCCACGAGGTTATTTCAATTGATACAGTAAATAGAGTAAGTATGAAGATGCGTGAGTTTAATAAAAAATAATATTGTTTTGTTATGTCTGATAGTAGTCAACGTGCTTTCTATATTCGCGATTTACAACGCATATGTATATGTATGATGTGTATAATTTAGGTGTGATTTAAATGAGTTTACATTATATATATGTATATCTGTTGGAACGAACCAAAACAAAAACAAAAAAAACACGTAATGCTCTGAAAGTATTGAAATTAATGTAATTTTCTTTCTTTGTTTTGTCACCTTTTTTGTTTTGTTTTTTTTGTTTTTGTTTTTTCTCTACCATATAATGTTAATTTGATCACATGAATATGTCAAAACTAGTAATACCCCTCGGTCTTTGGTTTTGAATTAATAACGCGTCATCGCTGGACTTTTATTTTGAAAGTCTCGCTCAGCTGTTTTGTTGATGCCCGGAGTTTTCTGACTTCACCGCGCTACTTTGACGTCTGTGAAAGGTACGTTTGTTTTTGTTCATATGTGATTAAATATAAACATTAAACGGAGTATGTTACTGTTTAATTTGCTGTGACCTAATAACACTGGACTACGTGCAAGGTTTGATGCAGGAATATTGCTTTATAACTTAAACTGTTATCAAAGATGATGCTGTTTGTGTTTGAGTGACGTGACGTGATGCTCTGACGGCGAAATGAAAGTGAATGCGAGCTCGGGTCTGCTTTGCTTCGGTGCAGAATGAAGCTCAGGGTGAGAATCAACAAACAGAGCAGCAGACTGGAGCTGGACGGGCCAGATCCGACGCTGTCCGAGCTCAGTGCCCGGGTCAGAGACGCCCTGCTGCCTCAGTGCGGGCTCGGGTGAGTTTGACAGGATCCTGCTTCTCTGGGTAACAGTGTGTGCTAGCTCTGGGCTTTCTGATCAGGGGTGGATTAACATTAGCTGCTCTGGTGGTCAACAGCACATGTTGTGTTTGGTTACTGTAATATGGGACCGATTTGACCTGTACAGTCATGTTGCTCACACTTTCACTTCTTCTGTCCATCTGAAGCTCCTCTCGTGTTTCTGTACAGGTCTGATGTGGAGTTCAGTCTGTCTCTGAACGGGAAGGAGGTTCTGTTGGACACGGGACAGACGCTCTCCTCGTGTGGGGTGGTTTCTGGTGATATGATAACTGTGGTTTTGCCCCAGCAAACACAAACTGCCCCAGAAACCCGGAGCGGAGCAGGAGCTGTCCGCACAAACACAGCCACATCCAGCGGGCAGGTGAGCTCCGACCCCTAATACACTCCTCAAATAATGATAAGATTAGTACAACATTGTATTAAAGGAATAGCAGTATTTTTGTGTTCATGTGTTAATTTAATCAGTTTAAGAAGTCGTCTGGTATAAAAACTGTGCCTCACGATTATACTTGACGTATGCAAAATGAAAGAAAAGAAACTGAAATTACAATATAATCTGATGCCATGAGTCAGCGTGTGTGTGTGTGTATCTGAGTGTGTATCTCTGTGTTTGTTGTCTCAGGCAGAACGCAGCAGCAGTGTGAAGGATTCTGGGATGGAGGAGTGGGTGGAGGATGAGGAGGGTGTGTCTCCTCCGCTGCTGTGCTGTGAGACGGAGGATGGAGTGATTCCTCACGCTCTGGAGCGGCTGCTGGGCTCCTCGAGCTGCAGAAACACGTCTGACTGTCTGATGCTGACCGTACAACTGCTGCTGCTGGAGACTGGCTTCCTGCCGCAGGTCACGACCCCTGCTGACCCCTGACAATGATAGTCATTAACAGAATACAACAAATCAGAATGGCGGTGTACATTTTTCAGGATTTTTTCAGTCACAATAGAGATTTTTATTCAAATGAACTACCAAATAGTTGATGAATCATTAACGTAAATACATATAGAATATTAAAAATTAAGTTTTTTACACACACATTTTTTGACTAGTGCAAATATGAGTTTTACAGAAATATATTACCTATTTTTTAATTTATAGAAGAGCATAATAGATTAATGTTTGTCATTATCAGCATAAATAAGAAAATAATATGAGTTTTAAGAGTTTAATTGATAAGGCATTTTATTATAGTTATATGAAAAATACTAATTCTACAGAAGTATAGTATTCATGTACATAGTACACGATGACCTTTTGAGCATAACTCTAATAGCATCGGCTGCTGTCTCTCTTTAGGGTTGTAATGTGAACTCAGGAGAGATGCCGGTTGGCTGGCGGGCGGCAGGGGGCGTGTACAGACTTCAGTATGCCCACCCGCTTCTGGAGAACAGTCTGGTGTCGGTGGTTGCTGTGCCGATGGGACAGACGCTCGTCATTAATGGTCCGTTCATCTTCATACGACAGCTCTTATTAGTTACTCTTATTTGATTTGATCATTTGTTTGTTGGTTTGTTGTGAAACAGCTGTTCTGAAGATGGACAAGACGACGGAGAATTCACGCAAGCTGGTGCTGAAACCAAATGATTATGTGACTGCTGATTGGACAGGTCAAATTATGTTGCATTTTATATTTATATTGTATATTTTAGATGTGCATATCTATATATAAGCAGTTGTGATTCTTAAACTACTTCAAACATGATTCAAACATGATCATTCTAAAATAACTCTCATGTAAACACAACTTTTATTTTTTGGACACTATTATTTTTTCTTTTGTAGTAGTTGTCTGTATCTGACAGCTGCTGCTGCTGTTTGTAATGAGAGCGTCTCAGCAGGTGTGTGTGTGTGCAGGTGGAAGCGCAGGCGTCGTCTACACAGACCTGCGCAGACTGTCTCGTCTCTTTAAGGATCA
>JAUMHQ010000050.1:817303-828616 GCA_032361165.1 Enteromius paludinosus
TATATACGCATATATATGCATAATAAATACACACAGTACACACACATATACCATTTAAATAAAAACTTTTACAACTAACTTTATTGTTTTCCATTTAGAAAGTTGGACTATCAATTTCATACAAAGTTTTCAAATGAAATTGTTATAATGTAGTGTTTTGTTCATTTCTGTGGTCATTACACAGATGGATGAGCTCCTGCGTGAGTGTGTGTGTGTGTGTGTGTGTTTCCTCTGACCTGCCACCGGTCTTGAAGATGAGGTCTGCGTTGGGCGCTCCTTTGGGGTGCTGGTATCGCGGGCGGCGCTCTCGGTTGGTGTTTGCTGGAGCGGGTCTCTGAGCGAGAGACTGCATCATCTCTGAAACACACACACAAGCAGACCGTGACACGCTAATACACTACAGCGCTTTCCTTCACCTCACACGTCTGACATCGCTGCAGAGCCAGATTTAGTTTCAACACTACTGCTATCAAAACACTAATGCATACTTTTGATGTATATCTAAACACACATGCATGGAAATATTTACTTTTCTATATTTCTATATTAAATATGTGACCCTGGACAACAAAACCAGTCATTTTTTAAAACTGAAATTTCTACATCATCTGAAAGCTGAATAAATATTAACAATCTTTCCACTGATGTCTGGTTTGTTGGGATAAGACACTATTTGAAAATCTGGAATCAATAAAATATTGAGAAAATCACATTCAAATTTGTCCAAATAAAGTTCTTAGCAATGCATATTACTCATCAAAAATTAGGTTGAGGTAGGAAATTTACTAAATATAATTTTTACTTATTATCTTACTATAAGTATACCTGTGCTTTCATGCTCCAGAGTCACAAGCGCACCTGTCTGTTGTGTATTTATTGATACATAACATACACACATATTTGATGTAAACAAAACTTTTATTTTGGATGCAATTAATCAAGAGTCGTGAGACGTAGTGAGAACAGCAGTGTAACCACAGCTCACCCTGATAGTCTTCCTGCTCCTGTCGCTCATTGATGTCCAGCGTCAGCTTCTTCATGCGCATGCGCTCCTCCTGCTCCGCCTGCTGCTGGTTGAAGTGATTCGCCGCCAGATGAGACGACAGCGGCACGTTCAGGATCTTAAACTACACACACACACACACACACAGTGTGACTGTCAGAACACATTACAACAATATAATTTTTTTTTAATGTTCATTTAATATTTTATTCATAAAGACTGTATCTCTGTAGATAAACTACAGGCAATATTTGTAGTTCAAATACTTTCTCATAGCTTAATTATTTTTATTATTTATTAATTTTAGTTATTAAAACTTAGGAATTAATGGCAGAATTTCTGGGTGAACTATCCCTTTAAATTATTTGTAAAGATCACATGAAAAAGATGACAGAAGTAGTTTGCGCCTAACCTAACTGAATTTATTTCACATGCTAACTGTAGAGATAAAAACTTCACTAGTATAATTTTTATTATATTGGAACCATTCAGCACAATTTCTCAGTGCTCACACAGATATATGTCAAAACCCCTTTGGCGACAGATATGTAGAGAGACAAAAAGAAAACAAGTTTCTGAATGTCAAGAATGAAAGTCAAGCTTCCGAAAGGAAGGGTTAAACTGTGTCACTGAGACAGCAGCAGAATGAATACACAGATGCTGTGTGTGTGTAGTTTACACTCCCAAAGCCACATCCTGAACACACCCTGCAGACCAGAACCACTCCAACACACGCGCGCGCTGTACCTGCTGCTTGTTGCCCTTGCGCGTGAGCATGACGAACTGCATGGTTTCGCTGATGTCTGCGTCTGTGTCCGCGGTGCAGGAAGGGGCCGGGCTCTTCTTCAGCTGACTCTTTAACTGAAGAGGAATGGCCACATCCAGCTGATGGACCTTCACTGCCTCTCCACTGCGCTGCTGCTCACACACACACAACACAAACATTTATACAGCTCACATTTAAAGATATCTGTGGATAAACTTAGATATGAACCTGGAATATATAGTGCAATATAGAATATATATATATACACAATAATATATAGTGCATATACTACATTTTTTCCTATTTTCTTTACATTTTAATACAATTTATTTAACATTTTATTTGCAATGAATAAGATTTTTAATTACATTTATTTTAAAGATCATGCATGTCATTCCTGTGGTATTTATTTTTTTATTTATATTTATAAATATTTATACATTTACTTTGCACTAATTTATAATTAAATAAATGTTCAATTACATTAATTTTATTTTACTAAATCTATAAAAAAAAAATAAAACAAGGAATTTAATGTGCTTTATCATTTTGTATTTTTTTTTAAATACTTAACTGAATTTCATCCTAAAATATAAATATAAAATATATTATTAAATCATTTTAATTAAAACATTATTGGAATTATTATTAAAATATAATTGTTAAGAATACAGATTGTTTAAAAACAGTACATTTCAGAAATAATTATAAAAAAACTGATAAGACAACATTTTAAAGTAGAAAGACAGAAATCATTTTTTCTTACGAAACAATAATCTTTGTTTAGTTTTGGAAATTCAAAAACATTTTAATTTACAACATTGTCCCTAAATTGTTATTAAACTTCTTGCATAATTTCTCACTGAAAGCTATTTGCTAAAAATGTGAAGCACCTGAAAAGCCTGTCATTGTTTATTCCTCCTGGTGTCATTTCAAACTTGAATGCTGTTATTTTTTGTGGTTTACAGTAGAAAAACTTGAAGCAGCTGTTTTCCGTATACAGTGGTCATACTGACCACAGTTTTAAACCAAAAATACACTATTGAAGAAAAATAAAAATAGAGCGGATGACTTGAACAGAGCACACTTTTTCTTGAGTGTAGTTTTCTAAACTAAAAGCACACAGAGGGGAGTTTATACTAAAACACAGCGTTTGTGCACCTGCAGGTTTTCCAGCATCATCTTGTCCAGGGCCTGGATGAAGTCCTCGTCTTCGGCACATGCCACGTGTTTGAGTCCTCCGCCGCGGATAGTGACCTCCTGAACACAAACATCAGCGTTAGCTCGGAGCTCACAGACACACCGCCTCAGCCTGACTTCACACTCACGTTATTCTCTTCATCCGTTTCGTTCTCCTTGTTGGAGTCGGTCAGATAGTCTGTGTTCTCCTCTTCCTCCTCACGCTCCTCGTCCTCATTGTCTGAGCCCTCCTGAACACGAGTGCGACAAAACACACGGCAGAGCGGATTAAATAATGCAGAAATGTTAAATCTTTCTTGCTAAACATCAATTAAAGTAAAATAACATCTTTCTTTTTTTAAAGCACATTTATCGCAAGACAACAGGAAAAACACTAAATGGCTGAGCTGTATGTTTAAAATATGTGCCTTAAATAATTTATTTATAAATAAACATAAGCACTTATATCATTTGTTTTATTTATATAAACTAATATTTAATTACTACATTTATTTAAAAAGGTAAAACATTAACAAGAAGAAAAAAAATATATATATATATATACACATTACATACACAAACACACAGAAAATGTAGCTGAATAGAATTTATGTTTATATCTGTGTGCGTGTGTTTTTTTTTATAATAATGTAAATGTTATGCATTTTTATTAAATTAATATAAATGCATTTTTCTGAGAAACATTAATTGAATTAATAAATATATTTATATATAAATAAATTGTTTACATTAATATGATTAATACAATAACAGTGTGTGTGAATGAAAAAATTATTGGTATTTGGTAATTAATTACATTTATATAATTATAAACAAACTTGTATTATTATAATATAAAATAATATTATATTATTTTATAATATTATTATTATAATTTTTTTCTTTAATTTTATTTCAATATATTACTTTATCGTGTTTAATGTTTTAACACATACACATATGTATATATATATATATATATGTAATGTGTGTATATAGGTGTGTAAATAAAATAAAAAATTAAAAAATCTCATTTGCAAATACAATTAAATTGAACTTTGTAGTGATTCACGTAGTGTAGTGTTTTTCTTCACCTCTGTGCATCATCATTAAACTATGAACCAGAGTAAGCTATACTGTATGAGAGAGGAGGCGGGGTTTACAGCTGTCAATCACACGTCTGAAAAACATTCACCTCCTCCTCGGGTTCATTCATCTCGCTCTCGTTTCCAGACTGCTCCTCAGTCTCGGCTCCTCCCTCGTCTTCATCATCATCATCCTCGTCGTCCAGAGTCTCGTTATCGCCCATGGCGCTGGAGGAGCGGCCGTCTTTCTCCAGGCCTGGACACACACACAGGAATGCTGCTACTGACCCGACCAGACCGCAAGGGACAGAAATAAACCGGCACTACAGAGTGACTGTGGTTTAAAACCAGCCGGACGACACACACACACACACACACGACAGCATTCCTGAAGAGCTATTCTGGGTCTGAGCTGCTTTAATACTGATACTCTTACACTCGCTGCAGGAATGTGTGTGTTTCTCTCAGCACACGGCAAGCGTGAAGCGTCAGAGACCGAACACATGAAACAAACCTGTGTGTGTCTGTGTGAGGAATGCTGCTCGACGGGGGGAGCAGAAACAGTGGAAAAACCAGAAGAACGGCTGCACACACACACACACACACACTAGGGCTGGGTGGTGTGACGGTATGTGCGTGTTTCCTCAAATATGGCCACATTTGGTCTGTCAGCAAAACGCTGCATAAAACACACTAGCTTATAGTTACTAAATCAGTCTGCTCCACTGTGAATACGTCATCTGAACCACTTTATGATATTAGCTTTTGTACCGTTTCATAATATTAGCTAAGCTTGAGCCTTTACTAACTATTTCAGCCCTGACTGATTGATTCACGTCACAGATACACACAGACAAATGTTTACCGAGCTTGACGAGGAACTCTCTCTCCAGTTGAGTGACCTGACCACAGGCCTCATCCAGAGACGAGCACAGCTTCATTTTGGGCCGCAGCAGCTCCAGTGTGTCTGTGATCATGTACTCGATGTCGATGGGGAACGGCTGCTCTTTAGTCCACACATCCAGACTCTTCTTCCACCAGATGTACCTCTGAAACACACACAAACAAACACAGCTTCACTGCGCTGGACACCTCATCTGTAGCCTGGATGCGTGTCTTCAAGCCTGCATTTATTTGATCAAAATAAATGACAGTGAAAACAGTAAGAAATATTAATAATGCTTTATTTTATAATGAGAATGTGCGTTGAGATGTAATTCATTTCCTTCTAATATACTGATTTGCTGCTCGACAAACAGATTATTATCAATGTTGAAAACAATCGTTTCACATAAATGCTGCTTTTTTTTTTACTTCACCCTTATCAAAGAATCCTAAAATATAAAATGCATCATGGTTTTCGTAAAAATATGAAGCAGCAAAAACTTGTGAATAACTGAGCACCAAATCATGTACGATTAACACTGACACATTTGTGTAATTAGAAGAAAAAATACTAAGAGTAAGTGCTTAATTATCGTAATAATAATGCCACAATGCAAAATAAATTATTGCATGTACCTAAATATAGTCTTCCTGCACATTATGCAAATGCAATCTTTATTATTTTAATTTGTAGAATTATTTTTGGGAGGCAAGTTATGATAAAACCATTGCTTTTTCATAGGAATGTGAGGATAATATCTAAACGGTTATAAAAAAAATAATTTGCTGCCACTATTATTTCTTAAAATACGGAAAATGTATACAATCTACTAATATATTATAAAATACTCAATAATAATTTTCATCTATTTTCTAAAGTATTTTACAATATTACTGTCAGATACTATTAAAGTGTGGTGGAATTCAATTCATCTGTGTGTTCAGATTGATGTAAACATTCATGACTTTATCCTACGGACAGCACCAATCACAGGAGACCTCTCGCACCATTGCGCGCTCACCTGGAAGTAAATGAGGAAGCAGTCGAGCTTCTTCTTGCTGGAGCCGCGGTCGAAGTACTGGCCGCAGGTGTCCAGCAGGGTGCAGACCAGACGGATGCGGAACAGGTGCTCGGGAGGGTCCAGCGGGCTGGGAGAGCCGTCTGTGTTCACGCCGAACGAGGTGAAGGAGAAGAGCGTGCGGAAGATGACCGCTGACTCCACCATACGGTAGTTATACAGCTCGCCCAGGAACTTAGCGCTGCTGATCCGCCGCTGGTTAAACTTGGGCTGGTTCACCTGAGAACCAAACATACGTCAGCATCTGGAACAGCTACAAATCTCCCACTCAAGCATTTGATTCTGAAATAGAATCCACCTCATATGATCCGTTTTTGCTTTCCTATTATTATAAGTGCACTGACAAACACAATTAAATGCCCCTATTTTTAATCTCACATAACTAGTTAGTATAATCAGAAGTTACTATAGAATAAGTTACTATATACACACACACACATACCTCCATGCCGAGGCGGATGTCCTCCAGCACACCGTCCACCACATGAATGCCCACGTCCTCCTGATATGCCACCAGACCGGCCAGCAGGTTGGCCACGCAGTGGATGCTGTTGTATTTGACGTTCCAGATGTTGATCATGCAGCAGATCAGGTAACTCTTCACATCAGGGTCGTGCCACGGCAGCTTCCTCATCTGCCTCAACACCTACAGACAACAGAACTCATCTCACACACAAGTACAGGATACATGCAGGACACAGTGCTGGTCAAACCATTAAATGCATCCATTTTTATTCACATAATATATGTGTGTGTAACAAATGCGTGTATATATTTCAGAAAAATTTTACTTTTATACATTAAATATATTTATATGTAATATACAATATAAGAATATAAATATAGAAACGTATATACATGTAAACATTTTACCTGAAAAAAAAATACTTATATATATTACATAATTTTTAATTGTAATTATACTTTACTGTACACACAATTATTGCATAATATATATTTTACTTATTCTATATAACAACAAGATACATATTTTTTACTTTTATAATAAAGTATAATAAAATGTATATTTTAATATATTTTTTAGAATAGATTTATCTTTATGTGTTTTTAAAGAATTTAAAACATTTAGTAATATTTTTGAAAATATAGTGGTTGCTTTCTGTAAATATAACAATAACAAGTTACTTCAAGCGACAAAACGGACACAAAATTTGTCTTCTTTTGGCCACAGATATTTCGCCTGATGTGGGTCCCTGCGTTCAACTCATACCTTCTCAGTGGTGACCTTGGACAGGTCTTTGTAGAGGAGTTTGCGTATGTACTCCTGCAGCGGAGGCCTCTTCCTGCGCACCGTCTTTTCCATCGGCGGAGGGTTGCAGTAGTAATACGCGTTCTCCACCATCGTCACGTAACGCACATCAAGATGCTGAGCTTGCTTCTTACGCATCATTTGCTCCTGTGAACACACACATGATCAACAGCCTGAAGAGGGCAGATGCAGGGGTGTATGAGTGTGTGTGTGTGTGTGTGTGAAGACGGACCAGTAAGACGCTTGTGCGCAGGTGAGAGTCCGGTGAGCGGAAGAGAAAGCGTCCACACGTCTCCAGCAGCGTGCAGGCCATCTCGATGTGATGGTGAGAGAAATCAGACAGCAGCATCTGCACACACACAGAGAGAGAGAGAGAGAGAGAGGGTTAGAGATGCTGGAATAAATGAGTGTACGGAGGATATGATAATACTAGTTTCCGCAGTCAAAGTTCATATCAGCACAGGAACTTAAATTTCACACCAAAGATAAAATGCTACTGAACCAGTGCTATTTTAGTATTACCAATACTATTATTGTATACAAAATTTATTACCTTTTTATTTTTCAATGTACTAGTTAAAAAAAAAAAAAAATATATATATATATATATATATTGTAATTTTATTATTTTTTACAAATATTTGTAGTATTTTTTATTTCATTTGTAATTTTAGTATCAATTAAATACTATTATAAGTTTTAATTAATATTCAAGATTTTTTTTTTACATTTTTACAAAACATTCCAAGTTTTGGTTATTATTATTTTTTATTTTAGTTCATTATTTTAGTACTTCAAGTTAAACATATTTATCTTTTGGTATCATTGAGATACGGATATATTTGTTGATATTTTAAATCTATTTGAATACTTTCTCTTTGCATCTTTATTTTAGTTTTTTTATGTGATTTTTATTTGTTTTTTAATTATTTTTAATAGCTACATTACATTTTATATTTTAGTATGGACTTCATAGTGAAGCACTGGTGCTGACATCCCTAGTTAGTACACAATGTAGGTGTCATCAGCTCACCTTGAGGCAGTGCAGTGTGTCTGTTTTGGAAAACATCTTGAACTTGGCCAACTCCCCGATGAACCTCACCGTCTTATTTTTGGTCTCAATGTTGATTTGGTCCTTCTTTCTGATCTGTAACACACACGCACACTCACTTTCATGTTATATTTGTGTGAAACTTGTTTCTGGTGACTTGAAGACCAAGACAACATATTAGGTCATCGATTCTAAAATACCTCATTTGGTAGCCTTTAGCTATCGAAACACACTCACATGAAATCTGAAATCTCCTTTGAGCATTGAGCAAAGGTCTTCAGCCACGTCAGACATGCACGGGTGCAGAGTGGCCACCAGACGAGCGTAGAACGGCAACAGATCCAGCCTGACACACACGCACAGAGGTGAGATTATTAATGCACAGCCACTCTCACAATCTGAACCAACACCTGATGAGATCAAATGACTGGAGTGCTGGCTCCATCTAGTGTTCACATCTGCAGATGCACAAACACACACCTCTGTCTGGGCACCGTGAAAAGAGCTCGAACCAGCTTCCTGCGATTAGACTTGGTGTTCATGTTCATACAGAAGTCCATAGCAGCCTAAAAACACACAGGAACATATTTGAGCACAAAATTAGGCATGACAACCCATCAGCCCCAATGTGATAAAAAAAAGGTTTTAGGCAATTGAAATAAAGCTGAAATAAAAAAAGGCTAATCAAAAAAAAAAAAAAAAATTTTAACAATCACAATAATAAAAGCATAAGAAAATGACTACAATAAAATTAAACATTAATAAAAAATGTACGTTTTCAAAGAAATACGTAGCCAAAAAGTTTAAACAGTAAAATGACAAACTAAATTAAGGAAATTTTAAATAGGAAAAATAAAATAGAAATATGAATAGCCTAATAAATTTATAAAAACAATAAAATTATTAAAACTGAAATAAGAGACATTTCAGTGCTAAAATTACTAAAAGTGATCAAATATTTTTTTAAACAAAATAAAATGAACATTAAAACTTAAATTCTGAACATGAAATTAAAGTATTTAATAATAAAAAAAAAAAGTTATAAAAATTACAATTGAATAAGTTCTATGTTGTAGTACTAAAATTGTTCAAACTGTGTGTGTGTTCTTTAACTCATTACCTTGTCAATCAGATCTCTGTTGATGCAGTTTGGAAGCTGCTGGATGAAAGCGTCCACGATGAGTTTGAGATGAGAGCCAGTGCTGGCCTCCTCATCCTCCTGCTCTGTACACACACACACACAACATAATCCAAACACTGACTTATGACAATATACATAATTAAAGGAGAAAAAAAAGCAAAATACAGACAGAACTGGGCTGCTGGAAAGATCCTCAACTTCCCCTTGAGCGCCCTCTGGAGGTTTCGGAGGTGTACTGATCAGTGTGTTTTATTACGAGAGCATCTTTACCTTGCTCATCCAGTAACTTTTTGGCCAGTTCTTCACTTTCATTCTCTTCGGCTGTGTCCGCATCTATCGGGTCATCAGTGATGTCCAGCGCTTCTAACTCCATCTCCAGCTCCTCAGTGCTGTTTCCCTCTCGTCCTTCTGCACACAAACAACACACACCACATAAAGTGCCACATACTTAAAAAAACTTCTAAAACTGATGACAAACCCCACCCCACAAAATGCAAATGTTATTAGAATAAAAAAATAAATAAATAAAATAAAATAAAAATTGCAGTAAATGTGAATATAAAAATAAAGGCTAGTTGTAAACATTAATAAATACTATGGCAGTGTATTAGTGAATAATTCAGTACCTTTGCTGGTCTGGCTGCTCTTCTCGTTGTCCTTGAAGAGGATGGCAGGTACGAACGCCTTCAGATCCACCAGGTTCTCGTAGAAGTTTCGAGCGTCCTCGTCCTCCCAGATCCCACCTTCCAGATCATACTCTCCCGGTTTCCCCGGCGTGAAGATGTCGATGCCCGGGCCGTGTTCTGCCACACAAATCCACAAATCAGCACATGCCAAGACAAACCCTCACACAGAGGAAGTGATGTCGACCGACGCACCTTCCTGCACGGTTTTGTCCTGAGGAAGCTCTGGCATGTTCTCGTCCAGAAGATCGGCCAGTGTTTGTGTGTTTGCCAGCAGCTTCTGATAGGAGGTGGCGAACTCCTCGTACTGCTTGTGTCTGTCCTCGCTGAGCTCTCCTTTAGAGTGAAGGATACGCCTGCACAGACACACACAATCAGTCAAAACAAGCTCAAAGCTGAAGCAGCACACGGCACTGTTTCTGAATCTGCATCTTTGAATGAATCGGTCGAGTGAATCATTCAATAGCCCTTTTATAAAGACAGAGGAGATTCCTGAGCGGATCATCAGGACTCAACCAATCATTGATGATTTAATGACTTACTCAATTAGGATTGAAGTAAATTGATTCATTTAAATTGCAAACGATTTTAAAAAAGTGCTTTTTTGTTTACATAATATGTGTGTGTGTACTCTGCATATGTATTATCTATATATAAATAAACACACGTTATATTCCAGAAGTTCATTTTATGTTATGCTTAAATATTAAATATATTTATTCATAATATAAATTATATGAATATAAATATACAAATGTAAATATTTGTATGTAAATTATTCTATGCATATATTAGAAAATATTTACATTTATATATTTATATTCATATAATTTATATTATAAATAAATATATTTAATATATAGGGATAACATGAAATATAATAATATTACTTTTATTCATTTTTAATAAGATTTTATTATCATGTTTTCTGCTTTTATTTTTTTTAAATTCCTAATTACAATTTTAAAGCAATTTTATTTTTCTATTTTCATTTTAGTTAAAGTTTTAATAATTTTTTTTAGGTGTTTAGTCAATATTATTATTTTTTTTAACATGCCTACATTTCTATTCTTAATTTCATTTGTAGCTATTTACGCATATAATCTAAAACTTTTTGCTTATAGCTGAAATACTGTTTATTTTTTAAATATTTGTTGCTTTTTAAAATATA
>JAUMHQ010000051.1:85265-126782 GCA_032361165.1 Enteromius paludinosus
AGATGGCTAACTGTAGTAGCGTATAGTCCACTGTCTATAATAGCCTAATTTAGATATCACTTTTTTTTTTTTTAACCAACTACCGACAACTTTGACCGGTTAACGTTGATACGGTCAACCACCGGTCAAACGATCATCGGTTAACATCCCTACTAAATATACACTACAGTATATATCATAAATCGCACCTGCTTAGTTGTCTTAAAGTGAGCATAAACCATTGGGAGAAAATGGTGCTATTTCTTTTATTTTCCTTCTGTGTCCATATTTCAACGCTAACTTGTCTTTAATCATTTTGACTGTGATGTTAGCTAGGGTAGAAGTTGTTGCTGTGGTAACTGGTTGAAAAAAAATCTAATTGGTATCTAAAATATTGCTGTCATCATTTTATTCATTAGACTACAGAGATTCACGGGTCAAAAACTAACTGAAAACAAGAACTATTTCTCTTTATTTATTCATTTGCTAACGGTGGGGGGCGTGAAAGGTTTGGCAGGGCAAGTAAAAAACCCAACCTGAAATAAAAAAAATCCTCACCGCACTGATTCCTGACCTTTCTTCTACTGTATGCAAAATAAATGATTTATAGGGAATCCTGCCTCTACAAACCCTGAGGTTGCGAACGCTTTCAGTATAACGGATTTATGGCATATAAACCAAGACATTATGCATTTTAATGGAATATAATATTTAAACAAATAAATATGAATAGGCTTGAATTATAACTGCAGTTAATATTATTTGCAATATACGACGTGGCATATAATAAGGAACCGCAACACCTTTATAATGTGTAATATATGCATTCCTCATAGAAATCCTGATATTTGCTCCATCCGCTCTGCGTTACGTGGCCCAAGGGTCTGTTGAAATGATTTGGAGCGACCGGGAAAATACGACAGGAAAATGAGATCTGTAGGTCTGATGAAGGTGGCCAACGATTTCTGAGCTGATGGCATGTGATGGATTGAATCAAGGCTACGCTGTGAGAATAAAGAATGCAGGATTGTTCTGAGCTGGTGTTGGTAATGCCGTCTATAGCTCCTAAAACTAAATTATGGCAGTGTTTGTTCTAAAACATAATCTTGCTGTTTAGGGGATTTCTGTGTTCTGCTTTAGCTTGTTTATTTCTAACGCTATTTGAGCGCAGAACGAGTTGCATGCAGAAGGAATAGTTCAACCAAAAAAGTACTTTTGCTGAAAATCTACCCACGCTTGGGACATCCGAGATGTAGGTCTTCATCCAATTTCGGAGAAATGTAGCTTTATTGTCGCTTATTGATCCTCTGCAGTGAATGGGTGCCGTCAAAATAAGTCCTAACAGTTGATAAAAACATCACAATAACAATCACATCAATGCTTCTGGCCAAAATATCAGTCCATAATCCATAATGACACTTCTTCCAGAAAAAGTCCTGTGCATATTTCTCTCCTGATTCAGATGAGAATCACTGGATGGATTATGCCTTAATATTTGGATTTGGAAACACATCTTTTTTCTTCTCTAGATGTTAACTAATGGACTGGAGTGGTGTGGATTAGTAGCTGTTTGGCCTCTCATTCTGACGGCACACATTTATTGCGGAGACCCTGATGCAATGCTATTTCTCCAAATCTGAGGAAGAAACAAACTCATCTACACCTCGGATGGCTGATGGTGAACTATTCCTTTTTTGCGGTTTGCCCAAATGCCTCATCAAACAATACTAATAACCAAAGACTCATCAGAAACCAGGTGAAAGGTACATAGAGAGATGTTTCTGCAGTCTCAGTGATGACTGGGTTTCTATTTCTCTGTAACACAATCAGCCTCCCACAGGTTGATGTGTTTTAGGGCTCGTTTTTTTCTCTTCCTAGACGCTATCAAAATTGATTTGAGATTCAGCGCTGGATTGATCCTGCAGCAAGTTTAATCAAGCGGCAGAAAATTGAGAACGAAAAAAGAGCCAATCTGTCTCCTTTTATGCAACTTTACGTAACTTGCCACGGTTTTTCACGAACCGATGGATCAGGCTCGGGAACACACTCAGCATATTACCTAGAGCTAAGACCCTTGACAACGACACGATGGAGACATCGACAAAAATAAAGAGAAAGCGTGCAGTCGTGCAGCGCTCGATGTGAGTTGTCAGGGCTTGATAAATGGGTGCTATCACAACACGTGTGTGTGTGTGTGTGTGGTCCTCAGCTGACTGATACGGACTGAGTCGAGTGTACAGGGTGTCTGTCGGTGTCTATGATAAGGCGCATCTCTCTCTGTTCAGGGACGGATATAGAAACCATAGATCTGTCTCTCTATCTTAGCTCCGGCTCTAATCAGAATCCCGTCCACCCACTCTATTTCCTGACACGCTGGAATAACACACATCTCCCAGAGGCTGCTCAACACACAAATCCATAATTCATCTCTACAGCCTTTAGTACACCTATGTACATAAAGCAGAGTGAGATTTGGATTCCCTGCATCATATGCAAACACGTATGTGTCATTGAGCTGTTGTGTATGTGTACGTGTTTACATGATGTTAGCGTTCAGCCTGAGGGACTAAACTAAACCTGCCGAAATAACAACACACATAAAAAACAACACACTCCGCCCCATCTGGGCTAATAATAAAACAAACCTAAAGCGTATATTTCTTAAGTGCATATCGATCACAAACACAAAGCGCTGACTCGAAAATACAATACCAATCAATATGCTGTAGACATTGTTAATAGTTTGAATTACCTTTCACATTTTATAGCTAATTGCAATTTATTATTACATCATAGTCTGGAATTTCGGAAAAGAGTTAATGTTGCAAGACCATACTACAGATCTGATTAACCAAACAATGTAATGCTCAACAACTGATACCATACCAAACTGATACTGTGTTTATATATCTTATATATATTATATATATACTGTATATATTTATATATATATATATTTTTTTTTTTTGCATGATATTTACTTAAAATTCGAACACTCGAGAAACGGAAACAAAGTGTTCACTATACATTGCCAAGAATGTAAGTACATTTTGGATCAAACACAAGGGGGAGGCAACGCTTCTGTTAATCCTGTTAACTACCCCTCCTCAAAACTTGTTCTGTCCCACTGGCTTAGTTACAGTGACAGTAATCCCTGGTAAGATTCATCTTTGAACAAGACACTTAAACTCAGGATCCCCTAAAGTTTGTTTCACCTCTCAGAAACTAATTCCACCAGTTCTGGTCATGTGGCAGCCACAAAAAAACAGCATAAAAAGATAAAGACAAATTAATGCAGTCAAATCTCACAAGCGTGGCTCATGAAATCAGAATTTGGAGTCTGAACTATCTATTTTAAAATAAAGATTCCCCTCTATTCCAGTAGACCTCCCGGCTATAGTTTGACAGAACAGTCACAGTTGATTAAGATTTTGAGCAAATTGACGAAATGAAGGCGGCGAGAGGAGCTGCATTAGACTGCCCAGGACAGGAGTGCAAAGATTTCTAGCCCTAGGCAGATGAGTAGCTTTCATGTGAGATGACCACATGCTCTCTGACCTGCACTCAGTCCGCAGGTGTGTAATGAGTGCGTAATGATGCTCTACAGTCAGGACCACTGTGCAGGTGGCCTGCAGCTATGACACACATACGTGTCCTCGGATGGCACAACCACAGAGCGCCTGATGCACACTGGAATTAAAAATGGCAACAGAAATGTCATGCTCCAAACTCTCTGAATGGACTAATGCATTTCCTAGAGTCAGGACGCAGTTTTTGTTCTTCCAATGTCACGCACAAAAATGACCTGCAATGGTACCTTGCAGTGTGAGCTGCTTGAGGGAGTTTCATCATTATACAGCTTTTGGTGCAGATGTCGGTGTTCAATCAAATGTTAGCAGTTGTCACAAAAGAGAATAAAGAAAAAAGTGTGTCAGAAACAGCCGTTTCTACATAAGGTGATCAGAATGAACACCCAGCTTAACATTACAGAGCTTTACCTGGGTTGTATTTGAGTTAAAAATGGAACAATGCTTCTCCAAATGTCATGCTACAATCTCACTGAATGGATTTTGCATACCTTGTAGTTGAAGTGGCTTGTGGGATTTTCATAATAGAGCTTTTGGCGCAGATGCAAGCCTGTCTGATGGCTCTTTTTGGATATGCCTGATTATCTGATAATATATTTCTCATTGCAACTTGTCTCTGCAGAAATCATGTTCAACAAGCAGCTTGCGTTGTTTCCAATTCCTGAAATGCATCTGCAACATAAACACGAGTGAAAAAGCATTCCCTCCTCGAGTTGCTTGGGCTACAATGAACTTACCAATGGAGAAGGCAGTCGAAGAAACTGAATTAATCCAAGAAATGAGGCTGCGATGCTCTCAAATATTTACCCTGTTCCTTTCCATATATCTCTCATGCCTTAAAATAGGATGCGTTCTTTGAAGGAGCCAGCGAGATGGGGGAAAAACAGCATTACCCCTGGAATGAACTTCATAGCAGGCAATCGTCGCAGGTATATGTTTTCAATCTGAGAGAACCGCACGCTCATATATATTTATATACAGCCGTAAATTCAACAGAGCGTCCTCCACAGGCCTCCCCTCAGGAATCAGACGGCCTGTCGGGAATACAGAGCCGTAAATGAGCAAAAGGCCGAAGCCATCGTGGCGGCAGACGAGTGCCAGTATGTGTATGACAGCAGAGAAATGAGAGAGGATGAAAGTCGTCGCTCAGGGGCGAGACAGCAGAGGGCTGGTAAGATGGAGGAATAACAGTTTACTGCCATATCATGTTGAGGGATAATTCAATCAAATGTTAGCGGTTGGCTATCGGCCTCCTGGCGGCTCGCTGACGAACGGCAGCAAGTGAAGATCTCAAAAAGAGGACAGACGACGTGTGTCAGACAGAAACGAAAAGCGATCAGAACGAGTCTCCGTATTGGGAACTGATGTGTTTTCAGGACCACGATCAGCTGGAGGTTGCAGAGAAACCCTGTTGGGTAGCTTAGCATTTTTTAATTTGCCAATCAGTGTTATTATTAGAGGCAAAATTAAAGATTATGCGGATGAGATCACAGCGTTGAGCTGGAACATCTGAAATGTTCATCTGTTCATTACACATCAAAATCATTTTAATGTGATTTTCTGATTATTTAGAGAGGTTTCTGTATGTCAGGCTTTGATTTGAAATTTTCTAAAATTTTATTAAATGTTTGAATTTTATATAAAAAAAAATTGTCTAATCATTTGAATTCATTAAACTTATCTAGTATTATTTATTGCAATCATTTATTAAAATGTTAAACAGAAATAGTGCCATATGTTCTATTTTTATAAAATTAACAGCTGTGGTGTTGTCTGCATACTTTTTTCCTGGATGTTTGTGTTTTATAATAAAGATGCATCATCAAAAATGGTGGCAGTCAAAATAATGCATAAAACTTCAACAATTGTTTAAAATGCAATTTTCTTCATCATGGCCATGAATAACTAATGCACCAAATTTTCTGATGTATTGGAATTATTATTCATAATTCTGTAGCTCTTTTATTCTTTATTTTGGCCTCTTCTACCTTTGTAATCACGCCACCTTGTAATTCACAGCCAAGATTCTCTCTCAGTTGCTGCACACGTCTGATGTCGCTCCATCACAGACAAAAAGAAAATGCGAGCAGAAGGCAGATTCAAAACTGCGAGGAAAAAAAATGTACACGTCTTGAATCAGAGCTAAATGAACGGGCAGCGATTCAGCTGGAGTCAATCCGCATGTCCATTGATTGTCAGTATGGAACTGAAGCTGTGAGAAATCCTGCGTGGAAATATGTCGCGCTGATTTCATGAGACAAAAGACCACGTCCTGGAATAGTACAGAGATTTGAAATCCATAGTGGCCCCAAAGCAGAATTTGGCAGAAAATAATGACTGAAGCCCAGAGAGGCTGTGCATTATTATTGGTTTCGGCCTGGTTTTCATGAGATCATGACTTATTTGTCTCAACAAAAAGAGCAAAAGAGTTTTGCACTCCACAAAATGTTCACAAAACAATTTAACTTTGCAAACATGCCAACTCGAAATGTTGATCTTAGGATCTTTAGGTAGTAAACTATACTTAGTATTGTGAAAATATAACATCTACATGAGCAATACAAACCGATTTGGAGCACTACAGTACCTAACCATCAGCTCAGACTTCATTTGGCATGTCTGTGAAGTATGTGTTTGGGTCGCATATGTGGAGATGAGCTACTTTCCCATTCAGTCCCTTCACAAACACACACACGCATGGCTGCGGAGAGCACGTTAGCAGAGCGTATCTATCACAGCCTGCCACTCACCTGCATTAATCTTTCACACACACACACCTTTCTCATTGAGGTGCAGTAATTACAACATGCATTCAGTGCGGCTGATTGTGAGACGCAGCTAATCGCATTAGCTAATCCTGCAGCCGCAGAATGCAGCTGCTGAGAGCGTGAGACCTCTTCATTTCCCCCGTGCTGAGCTCCAAACACCTCTGACTGCCCCTCACTGCGGATGATTACTGCACGCCTCGAATGGATCAACTCCAACCCTTATGCATGAGAAAGACTGAGAGAATGACAGATAGGATGAATGAATGACAGCGAGAGCAATAAAACAAAAGAACAACAAATGTAATAAATAAATGGCACAATAGATAAAATGATAGACTTCGTACCACCATCTAGACCTTCTGGTTGGCCAAATCCATAGATATGAAGAGTGGCCTGTGCTTCCACCTTGGAAACTGAAAACTGAACTGGGAAGTGGTATAGAGACTCTAAATCCAAATAAACCTGGCATAGCTATATATGCACCAATCATCCTTCACAAGCATCCAATCTTCCTCCATGTTATTCTCAAATTCCATACAGGTTACCACCAGCTCCAAAACCTGAAGATCTCAGAGAATTACTATCCTCCCTCATATGTGAGAGCCATCCTGGACCAAAATCCAGTTTATTTCCACACCTGCTTAGTCAAGTCCCCTAGCACCTTGGGTTACTTTTAGCAAAAACATTAGTTTCAGAGTATACTGTATATACAGAGGACCTACCTCAACCATCCCCAAGTTCAGCGAGATTGGCAGACACTGAGAATCTGCTTTGTCCAGATGGACCTGAACTGAACTTTGAGTCTTGGAAGCCCCTGATGTAAAATGTGGAGATAACAGTTGCATTGCTAGTTTGGTTTTCAGTGACTAGTCATTGGTGGGTTGTCAAAAAAACCTTAAGACCTGCTGGTGATACTGAATTTTGAGTCGCGCAGAAGCAAGCTTCTTCTTTGTAACTCCACATAGCATTTCAAACTAGTTCCACTGTGAAGCCTGGTATTGTGAATTGGATGTAGAGATTGTCTCACAAGGAGTGGATACGTACACAATAAAATAAAACTTCTATGTATCAATCAGCAGACCCAGTCAAAGTAAACAATTCTGCTCCTTCTGCGATACTATGCAACATTACTAGAGTCAATGCAAAGCATTTGCTAAACTTACCACTAATTGGAGGAGAACAAGGAGAGGGACAAACGGCTAGGTGAGATGAGGTGAGAACACAGTGGAACAGGGAGCCAGGGAGGAGCTAGAGACCAATGTGGATCTGGATATGATGGTGGAGTCGGCAGAGCACGAGTCCTAGGCAGAGAAGCTGAACATGTGGCTAAGGTGGAGCTAGCAGGTGGCCAGGGTGGAGATGATAGAACTGAAGACTTCCACGATGGAGCAGAAGAACATGATATTAGAGAAGATGGGACCAAAGATCTCTGTAAAACTCTCGTTCAGTTCAGTTGATTGTGTGAAGCGCTCATCATCACAGTTATGTTACGACGGCTTTCATCGTTCATGAGGGAGTTTGGGATCATGGCATCATTTCCAGGTGGAACGTTAAATAAATGGGATCGCTTGACTTGGATCCACTGGACTTGAGGCCATGGGCTTTGAGAGCGCTGATACCAGTAAACTAACCTTCAACCTTCAACACCACTTGTGTCGACATGATTGGTTGTTGCAAAACCTTTGATGCTGGTATCAAATGCCTTTTTTTCCACACACTCAGCAATGGTGCATGCAGGGATTCAACCATGGCTGAGGACCCTGGCGTAGCAGCGATAATAGAACGACACTCTGCCGTGGCTGCCATGATGACTAAGGACTGGAGTGACCTCAATAAAGGCAAATCTCTGAGTGCCCTCACCAAACTGAGCAGATGGTCACAAAGGCCTCCCTTCTCACTACAGGATTCAGCTACCAGAGCGTTAAACCAAGGAGAGGTCTGACAGATGACCATACCAAACTACGTGGCTATACTGCAGTTCCCCCTCAAACCATCAGGACTGATATCTGGAACAATACCTGCCAGAAAAATAAATAAAAAAACGTACTCTACCTCGCCAGGAACTTGTGCATGCCAGTGTAGGAAAAACCCTAATTCTGGCTCATTTCATGAAGTGGAAGATTATTACCAAGCTGAGATCCTTCACCAGTAACTGTTGATGTTTGGAAACTGGGCTTGGTTCCTTTTACAGATCTAGTGGCTTAATCAGAATCGGGGGTCAATTAAGAAAAACGGAGATCATAAGAGATATAGACAAATAGATTTAGGTTTAAATGCTCACGGTCTCTTCACATAATACCAATCAAGTCTTTGGAGGTGAAAACATTTTACATGCTCACACAAAATCAAAGCGCATGAATTTATGAGCACATCTATATTCTGATCACATCAAACTGCAATATTGTCTATCATCACATGGCTCATGCAGTCGCAACGTGCTGATTACAGTATTTGAATAATCTCTCATTTAGATCATGGTTATTTTACATTTTGGAAAGTTCTACTTTCTGAATGCCATTTTGAACATCTATGCTTGAAGCTCCTTGATATGTGCAGGTCATCCATCAAAGATGTTTTACATTTTCGCCTTTCAGCATAATAAACAGGACAAACTATACATGTATCTGCACAATAAAACAGAGCAAAGAAATACAGCAGATGGTTCAGATGAAGATTGGCATTGCGCAGTGCTGTGAATAGGCAGATTCTTCCTGGATAAAGGGCCGACTCATAACAGGGACATTGAAAGGGCACATAAACAGCTTATTCCCCAAAATTACTCAATCACTGGGAATAAATGGGATTTGAGAACTGAGATCTGGGGAATAAAGTGGGATTATCCTTGGACATGTAATCACAGTCACTGATGCAGGCTGGGTCGTGATATTCACATCCACAGGCATTAAAGGGATAGTTCATCCAAAATGAAAATTCTGTCATGATTTACTCACCCTCATGTTGATTTAAACCCTGCATGACTGCAAAATCCAGAATACAACAGACAAAATGGAGATAAGAATGCTATAAATGCAATATTCATAGTGCAAAATACTGAGAAAAACAAAGGCATGATGCAATGGCCAAACAATCGACAGTTTGTCGACAACAATGTACTGTTTAAGATGGTGGATTTCATATATCATATTACTTCGACCTATTTCCTGTTTTGAACACACAAGTGTGAGTAAATGACAAAATTGTCATTTTTTGGGTGAACCAACCTTTTAATAATTTATAGAAACCTCTCGGATATAGCAGTCATGCCTCCAGCAGCTCGGCTTCTTTAAAACAGCTTATTTTCCACGCTTCACACCTCTGGCACTCCAAAAATTACTAAGGAGACAGCAACTGGAGATGTTGAACAGCATCACCAGCCCTCTTCTTCCTCCTCTGTCTTTCCCTCCGATTTGCACGTCACAGGGAGAGAGAAGAAGAGAGAGTTTTGAAAGCACTCTGCTAAAAGTGTGCAGTGACCCAGTGCAAACCCTGGAGCTGCTCATCACACACGGACACACACGCACGCACGATACGAAAACCACAGCCTGCAGCTGCCCACCAGCCCTGAGCCATCATTACTGCTATGGTGACCATAATATGACTGCAAGTATGTATGTGAGAGTGTGCTAGCTGGACTGAGAATACAATGCATACACAGTTGCTCTGTTCCAAAAGTCTGCTGCCTTCCTGTCAACTGTCTACATAGGCAGCTGCCTCCCAAAAGGTTGCTCACCACTGGTATTTGGGCATACCTGCCAATGCAAACAGTTATATGTTATATAAATTAGGAACAAGGAAAAAAAGTGACCGATTTGTGCTCCTTAACAAATGTACACTTTCACAGTAATGCACAAGACCTCTCACTTCTTGTCCCCAAGGTCTGGCCTTTCACAAGGACTCACATCGCACTATCCTGTTACTCTAGTGTCTTATCTGTTCCAATTAGTACCTGTTTATCCAGTGACTCCAGGGTCTTACAGAATTCACCATTTCTCTGGTGTATTACCTGTTAAACACTGATTATCCTTACCATTGTATTCTTGTATTCATTGCCTACTTGTTGGAAAAAAACAATCAAACTTACATTTACAAGTTCACTACCTCTTCAGATGCCAACACCTGCCTTTTTTAGATTCCTCAGTTGGAGTCATATCTGCTTGTCCAGTGGTCTTGTCCTAATCCTGTTGAGCTTTATTGTTTGCCCATTTTCACTTTGAAATCTCCTGACATCCAGGGTCCAAAAAACATGAAAATGGATGACATCTCTCAGCTGCACACTCCACTAAGCTTAAACACATTCCTCAGTCATCCCTGACTGTCAACCCCATCAACTGGACCTTCTTCAGAGGGATGCCGCTACATACGTACCTGCCAATCTCCATTCTACCCTCCTGGAAGCTTAGTCCACTCTGCTTTGTGTAGGGCTGTCCTGAATGTGCCATTGTCAAGTCACCTCGCCACCTACTAGCTGGCAAACTCTTCTTGTTGTCTGGACCAACATCAACCAAGATCACACCTAGGACTTACCATATTTTGGAGGGCATACCTATAACCTCGATCAACAAGTTTTCCAAAACCTGTTAATAGTTTCCCAAAAAGACTTCCCACTGTGATGGAAATGGCTCTTGTGATGGAAAGATCTTCCTCCAACACATCTTTTGAAACTTCAGGGGGACGAAATATCTGACCGTAGACTCCAGAGTCTGGTGTGCCTTCTGACATTGAGCTTCTTTGCTGGTTTTCACTAACATGCAGACAAAGAAGAAGATCTAAGAAATAGGACGCATTCTGAAGACATACAGTACTGCCATACCAACCAACATAGCAGGTGCCAATTCCTTTCCTGGATCTAATGCACACAAACCCTCCATTAGCCCGTCTCCGAACCCTATTGTGTGCTTGTTTATTTCATCAGGTGAACCTTCAGCAGTTCCATCTGGACCACTGGTTCCATAAGAGCGTGAGGGTTTGGGATGCATCACAATTTCACCTTCAGAGGGTAATACAGCACCAATAGACCCACAGTTCATGCACTCCCACCTACCTTGCTTTCTGCCCAGGATATCTGGCTCAGTCTCTCAAGCTTCAAGTCTGCAAAGTCCTCAATTCATTGGCCTCTTTACCACAACGAAAAAGTGAAGTCATATACCAGTGGAATTTCCTTGCTATATGCTGTCATCAACACCCTTGATTCCTGATGTTCGAGTCATCGTTTCAAAAACTTGGTTGACAGGGAAAAAAACACCCACAAGAACAGTCCTTGGTCTCTCAGATGACATCCGGATTTCTGGCCCTTTCCCTCATCTTTGACGTAGAACACACCAACAGCGCAGCTCCAAACACAAGCCTCATGAGCAGTCCTTTTTCCAGCAACACTCTTGACACTGCAGCATCTTACCTGTAGCTCCAACTAATTTACCTGTTTCTCCTGTGCATGTTCTCCAGCTTCCTGTTATCTTGTATGTAAACACCCCTTACCATCATCTTGTGTTTGCTGCATTCTTGTTCCCAATGTTTAAATGTGTATCCGTGTTAAAACTTAGTCTGTGATATATTGCGCTGGTTAGCTCACCTGTCTCCACCATAGAAACTACAAATTGTCATGACAAAAAGAACTGACCCCATGACAAATACAAACTGGGTTATTTTTTAAATAATAAAGGTTTTATGTAACAGTTTGACATTTTGTAGTGTTGACTTCAGGCGAATTGCAAGGAAAACAATGGGGAGCAATTTGACCCCCAACACAAATAGAGTACCATATTTTCAACACAACAAGAACATGCAATGAAGTTAGATCATGTGACAACAACACAGCAGGCTACAGTCAAATAATACAGCATAGTGTTTCACAAACTATTAAAAATGGATGGCAGCATAGAGTAAATACTGCGCAATATGGAGTAGGCAGCATACACGTATTACAGTTAGCATAAACACAAACACACCGACTGGCATACACACATAAATTCAGCGTGTATGTGCACTTTCTGCGTTGAATAGCCAGATGGTCTAATTCATTTGCCAAAATGTGCAGCACACTGCCAGAACAGACTGTAAAACACAGAGAATCGTGATTTTTTTTTTAATTAGATCAAACTATTTTTATCTGTTTTCATTATTGAATAAATGTATATTTATAATAAATATATACACTGATCTCACTGCAGTGAATCCTGGCTTTTTATGTCTGTAGTGCACCTTAAAATGCTCCCTACACAGGCAGCTCACTAGAGACCTGCGAGTGACAGCAGCGCAGCTATGCTAATGGACGTGAAGGTCTGCACCTCTAGTAAGTGAGGTCTGTTCCTGCAGACCTGGTGTTGTAGTATCTGCCCCAGTGTGCGTGACGCCTGCACATTAAAGCAGCCTCTGTTCCAGCCTACAGCCATAACCCACCGTGCACTAATATATATGATAATCACAGCAGCACACAGCAGTGAAGGCTAATATAATTTTCCCTCCCATAAGAGATTTCCTGTCTCGCTTGGCCAGCGTTCCTGCTGTCAGAGTGAGCGTACGCCTCCTGAGGGTCGCGCTATACGCAATTTACACTAACAGCTTTATACAAATCATTCACACTCAGTCCCTCCCCGAGTGCACTTCATATGTACATTACCACATGGGCTGTGTTCCGAATGGCACGCTAGCTGGCACATACTGTACTTGGTGCAGTATGCACACTGTGCACACCATCTGAATTTACTCGAGACTTGCCCAAGACATTCCCCAAAATTTGCAACGCAGCAACTGTGTGCCACATTACAGAGCGCTCAACCTGACTAAAATGTATGATTAAAATCACAATATCAATATCACAATATTAATTGCACTAGCCTACTGCACACTTCAGATAAACATAGTATGTTGCCGCACTAGTATGAGACAGACAGGTCTCAGCTCCGCGGGCGGTCGCATGCTACACAAACAAACAAATCAAATGCTGAAAAGCAAACAAACATGTGAAAGCCCTTAAAGCACCATTAATAGCTCATTACGTTGCTCGAATGAAACCCCACTCACGCTATCAGCCTCTCCGAGCACATGAGCTTTTATGAAGCGTGCTGCCTGACTGCTTATTCACTGCCGCTTTAGTCAGAGAATTTGATTTTGCAAATCAAGACCTTGCTGCACTACAGCCACGCAGACTAAAACACTTTCCTGCCAGGACAGTTTGTGGCATTCAGACAATTTCCACTGATCTCTTACGTCTGTACTCTATCCAGAGATCTTCATTGGAGTGGAAATCAGCATATGACTAATATATTCATAAAAGATGCATTTCCAGGACTTTATTGACTCAAAAGAGTCATTAAGCAAGTTAAACCACACCAAGTCATTACATGAAACAAAATAAATATGTAAGTGAATAAAATAAACTTTCAGCCAGTTGCCAAGGCAACTTTTCTCATTTTAATTTAAACTTAACGTGATGAAGTAAAAGAACTAAAGCTGAAATTCATAAGCAGCACAGGTATATTTGTAGCAATAGCCAACAATATATTGTATGGGTCAAAATTATCCATTTCTTTTATGCCAAAAATCACTAGTATATGGAACATGATCTTTACTTAATAAATATATTATGTACATTTCCCATTGTAAATAATAAAAACGTTTTTTGATTAGTAATATGCATTGCTAAGAACTTCATTTAGACAATTTTTAATGCCGGTTTTCTCAATATTTTTATTTATTAACTTGTACAAATCTTAATTTTATTAACTGTGATCATAGTTTTGTGGTCCAAAGTCACATATTGTCTAGATAATACTAAAATAAAACTGCCTCATTCTGTAATGGAACGTTGTAAGGCAGAGCACGTTATTACATTTTTATTAAAGATTAAGAGGCCGAACATTTAGCCCTTTGGATGATGAACATAAATTTGGTATAATAAGACAAGGACAGTGCACTGAGACAGTAAAGAGTGAATTCTAACTTCCCGTGGGTTTTGAACACAACCCTTAAACACCGCCTGATTCCCAGAAGCCCTGGAGTCTTGTTGTCCTGGTTTATTTGCACAGTTCCTAATGAGGATGTATTAGTGGGCTTATTTTGGCAGCAGCTTTGAGAAATGACTTTATTTGCTGGACACCTGCCAGTCCTCTTCTCAAACATTAGCACTCGCTTTCTGTCTCTGCCTCAGTCACATCTTAAGGATGCTAAAATCGCTGCACGCTAATACCGACATTAGAAAACCAGCATGCTAGGGCTGTAATGCATCATCACTGTCAGTAGCTGATATAAAAGCTAAACCTTTAGAGGCTGTGTTACACTGTGTTCTAACCAAGAAAACCCACCGTGGGTGGGGTAACGAAAAAAAGTGATAAATCTGATCCCTTCCACATTAACCTGTTCAGTGCAGGGCATGTTGATGATTAATCCATCCACGGTGAAATCTCATTGGTTTAAAATCATGCTTAAGCCAATGAGATTACTTGCCCATTCAAAACTGGCTGCTGTGATGCTAAGGTGTCCTGGATAGTTGCCAGGGTGTTGCTACACAGTTGCTGAAATGTTCAGAGTTGTTGTTACTTTGTTTCCATGTAGTTGTTGGAGTGTTTTGGATGGTTGCCAGGGCGTTGCTAGATGGTTGCTTACCTCATGTGGATGAAATTCTTTTTTGTAGATATGGCTGAGGTCCCTTCTTCAATGTAAAATGGGACATTTTACACCCATTTCATTTCCAACAGGTAAAAATCAGAAGTGAATTAACATAAATGGTGGGTTAAAGGAACACGCCACTTTTTTTCCAACTCCCCTACTGTTAAACAGTTGAGTTTTACCATTATTGAATCCATTCAGCTGAATTGGTCTGCCTCTAGCTCTTTTAGCTGTAGCTTAGCATAGATCATTGAATCTGGAATCTGATTAGACTGTAAGCATCACACTCAAAAATGACCAAAGAGTTTCAATATTTTTCCTATTTAAAACTTGACTCTACTACAGTTACATCATGTACTAATGGTACGTTCACACCAGAAACGACTTGCGCGAATAAATCATGCTATTCGCACGTAATTGAACGCTTGAACATTTAGAGTTTACTCGCTTCATTCATGCGTGAAATTCGCTTCACAGCTAATGCAATTTCGCGTCATGGGAGGGGCTTCTGCCAGGTTGCTCCAAAGTCTCTGTAGTGGTTAGACATGAGGTAAAATTTGTTTTGTGTATATCTAACAGGCAAACTTTGGTTTAATGAATCTAGTATTCATTTCCTTTTTATTCCTGTTTCTATTAAAGTACAAAGCTGTGTCGTACAGCTCCTCCACATGCAGCGACGATGATTTTGTCCTCCATAGTTTCGGAATCCTGCCTCCGCTTGCTAGTAATCACGTCACTACTAGAGCAAGCTCCTGATTGGTTAACACGCCGTGATTTTTCGGCAAAGTTCAGATTTTTCAACTTCAAATCGTGCCATTCGCTCCGCTTAATTCGTGTGAATTCGCACCGCAGGATGTCTAATCACGTCTTTGCATTGACTTAACATGTAAATCACTCGCGCTTAACGCTTCATTCGTGTCTGGTATGAACGCAGCATAAGACCTTTTGATTTTCCGTCAGCCTTAGTACATGATGTAACTATAGAAGAGTCAAGTTTTAAATGGGAGAAATATAAAAAATCGTTATGCTAACGATCTTATTAGATTCAATGATCAATACTAAGCTACAGCTGAAAGAGCTACCTCCAGACTCAGTGATCGGCTAAACAGATTCAAAAAACAAATAAAAGGGCGTTGGAAAATGAGCCATTTAAAAAAAAAAAAGGTGGCATGTTCCTTTAAGTTAACACTCAAGTTTTGCTGCAAATTATAAGCTGGATATTATAACGATGCTTAACTTAAAAAAAACACTAACAAACATTGGCTGTAATATTGGCACAGCACTTGATCGACTGATGGTGGTTAGCACAAGTCTGAGCACCCCCAAGTGTCCCCCAGTACCTCAGAAATCAGACGGATGGTGGCGGAGGGATCCAGACAGGCTTCGGGCTGCACAGTACTCACGGGCTCAAACACACAGCAATATTTTAAAGCCATTACTCCTCCACGCTTTCGCTGGGAGGAGAGAAAATGAAAACCAATCACCCTTGAGCACATTACAGACTTCAGTCAGCTCAGCCTCTCTTGTGTCCTCTTTATCTACCCAATAAATCTCTCTCGCTGCAGCACAATACTGTCATTCACACACAACACTGTCCTCATGTCAAGAGTTTATACGGAGTAATGTAATACCAAACCACTCGGGACATAAAACGACAGCCAGTGAATTCACAATCACACACAACATCAAAATAAAAGGAATATTCTGGGTTCAAGTCAGTATGGAATAAAAACCAATCCGATAAACATTCAAAACATGTTCCTGGTGTTATCGTGAACGCTTCAAGAGATAAAATCAAGTCCCGTCCTACAATTTTTTTTCTGTTTTAACCATACAAATGCATTACGGCTTTGTTTTGAAATATAATTGTCAAAGTTTAACTACTATCAATTACGAACCGCTTGTGGCTTGATAAGCTACAGTTTCAGAGACAACTCTTGTAACATTTCACGGTTGCATATCTCATATGTTTATCTATGCACTTGCCTGCCAGGCCTTTATTATAAGTGTTGTTATACGCACAGAGGGATCGTCGTCTACAGCACAAGATGCTGCACACACATATTCCTTCAAGACTAGGAAGACTTTCAGAGTTCAGTGGCATCACCCTCTCACCCGGTTTCTGCTCTCCTGCCAACTGGGACGCTGGAAATTATGCAAATGAGCGGATGTGCAAATGTGAGGTATTTAATATACAGTATGCATAATTGATGAGGGCAGAGGAGGAGAGAGAGGATAATTGAGGCGCGGTTTGTGAATAGCTGAGAACTTCTCTGTTCGGCATTTGATGAACAAAAAGATTTTCAAGGCTGATTTTCATACGCCGCGAATACAGAGAGAGAGACACCGAGAGCCGCGCGCAGAGCCAAAGCAGGCTATTAATTCATTACGGCTGACTCATTACTGACCTGCCCGCTTCCATTTGCGCTCCGCTATGTCACACACAGGCCCGGTGGTAAAGGTTAAGCCACTCAAAATGTGATGTGTCCTGTACGAGTGTGTTTGAGGAGGATGGGCGAGATGAGCCGGATAAGGTGTCAGGTTAATAGTGGATCAAGTATGGCGTGTTACGACTACCGTAGGTCATGCATACAATGATCAGCTCAAATCTCCATTCTGGGGATTAACTGTCATCAGGCCGGCTCATCCCAGAACCCTCAGCCGGGTTTTCCGAGGACACTGGCGGCGATCTGTGCTAGACTTCGCAGACACACTCCAAACAAAAGCATCTGTGAGTTACGATGTGAGCTTCAGAGCTGCTGTGCACTTCCAGCTCCGAGGAACAGTGGCAAAAAGCGAGGGAGAAAGTAAAAGTCAAGGTTTTGAGTAAGCCACTTACAATGAAAGCTAATTGGGCCAATTTCTGGAGGATTTGAAAGCTGAAATCTTAAGTATGAGAACACTTCAGTTAATTCTTTCAGGCGTAAAGCTGTTTGGATCATCATAGCTACCAACTTTTTAGGGGATAAGGCACTGCATTGGCAACAAAGTTATACAATTGTGTACGAGAAACAGATTAGTGTTATTAATAGTGGTTAATATACATACATAGTATTTATGTCTTGTCGCTATACTACTGAAAGTGAGTATAGTGTGTATGGATTTTCCCCATTCACTTCTTTAGTAAAGGCCCCACTGCAATGGAGTTTTTTGCTATTTTAAAGAAATGGAGGGATAAATGAAAATTCATTTTTGTTGATTGAGCCTAACTTGTACTGGACCCAGAATATTACTTTAAGGCAGCTTTGTGCAACCTCCAAATTATGTGATAAAACGGCACAAACAAATTATATATAAGTTGCCTTCTGTTAAATATAGAATGTCGGCATGAGCTCTCACTGCAATGGCAAGAGTTTTCTTTACCTTTCCAGCGTCCTCTGAAATCTCATTTGGCACTGGATCCGCTCAGATCTAAAGTGACGCATCACATATTTACGCTGTAAGACGAGAGAAACTGAGAAAGACAGAGAAAGAGAGAAAGAGAATAAGAGGTCAGTGAAAATAATGAAGAGGAACAACTCCAAAAAGCAAACGCTTTATCTCCTTTCTGCTCTTTCTCTTTTCCCATTTTCTCTATCGCTCCTGATCTTAATGAGTACCACGGTCGTCCATCCTACAGCGGCACACGGGCCGTACGTCACCGCTCCACGAGGAAGGGAGGGAGACGGGACACAGAAAACACAACTCAGCAACAATGACTAGACGAGTCCACAAACACACACTTACGCTCGGCTCTATGCGGCTCTTTCTCAAGGGCACCGTTACGAGAAACTCATTGCATTGCTACGCTTCTCCTGACCTGATGCTGTGCGGCGTAACTGGTGCTTTTGTGCAGCCGTCTGTTCTCTGGGAAGAAAGAAACGCAGCATGAAAACACCCTGGGGAAAGGAAAAATCACAAATGAGTTCTCTTTAACATCGCAGTGCATTCTCCAGGACAGAGATTTGTACTTAAGCGTCCTTTTTCTCAGATGTTGCATAAGAAAAACACCCTCATAATCTCACGCATGTCTTCGCCGTTTAAAGAAATCGAGACATTTAATCTAGAAAAAACTGTTTCTTCCTCTGTTTAAACGCATGACTCATGTGGTGTGATGTTGGTGCGTGTGTGTATATGTGCCGTCTAGACAGTAGCGGTCTGCGGTGCATCTCAAACACACAGATTTGTATTTTCGACGTGTTCGGAGTCAGCTCAGAACACCACACCTCTGACCTTCTCAAACACAGAAGCAGAAGGCGAATATTCATCATCGGTGTCTGACAGCAGTATATACAGCCGCAGCCACAACATAAGTTATAGTCCGAGCAATAGTTAAAGCCTCAACATGTTTATATTCAAGTCAGATTTATTTGTATCGCACCTTGTACAATACACATCACTTCAAAGCAGCTTTACCTAAAGTCACACTGTTATGTCTATAATGGCTGCTGGAAGATAGAGTAATATATAATGATGATACAAGTAATCCAAGCTATATTGTATTTATAGTGTTGTCTAGCACAGATATCAGTGCTGCAGTAACTTGTGCACATCTAAACACTTCAGAGATTTAAATATGACTTGTTTTGAGAGATTTAATGGGAGACACGTTTTTTTCAAGCCCCTGAGATTTTAGGCTTTTTGTTTTTTCATAACAAATTTTTTCAGACTAGTGGAAAGAAAACATCCAAAAGACGCTGTTAAGTGTTTCTTTTATTGTACTTTAATAAATTTCAATTACAATACATATTTTTAAAAGCTGTTTTCTCAAACAGAGTTTTTTCTCCTACACTGGGTCATATACCTCCACTTCTGCAGCACTTACTGTACACACACACCAAACGTTAAATTTGTATCGCCGTCTATATCCTGAAGGACTTCACAGAGGGATTTGTTCATATATAATTCGCTTGATAATATAGAACATCTTATTCCCCCCAAAAACTGTCAAAATGTATTGTTTTCTGTTTGGTCAAAGTATTTTCTGAATTATGGAGCGACTAAATCAGGCACCCAAATGAAAAACATTTGACTCTAATATGTCAACTGACTTTATTCAGTGTTTACATTTTTGTTCTACAAATGTATGCAAATTAGCGCATATTTTGCATCATTTGCATATTTAAACGTAATATTTTAGAAAACTGTTTGCAATTATCAATGTAATCAATAAACTAGGTAAGTGATAACTATTCGTTTTTAAAACTCTGTTAAGAGATTTAAATACTGGTTGTCTTGTTCTGTTAAGAGATTTAAATACTGGTTGTTTTGTTCTGTTAAGAGATTTAAATACTGGTTGTTTTGTTCTGTTAAGAGATTTAAATGTATGGTTTTGTTCTATTAAGAGGTTTAGATATTGATTGCTTTGTTCTATTAGGAAATTCAAATATTTGTCTTTTCTTTTTCTTTTTAAATACTGGTTGTTTTGTTCTGATGAGACATTTAAATGCGGCACGGTTTAGTTCTATTAAGAGATTTACACATTTGTCAGTTATATTGTATCAAGACAACACGGGGCGCTGTCGTGTGTTTGCAAAGAGTATGTTCCTGGCCTAACAAACCGCTCAAACACTGATTACAGTAATAGGAGTGTTAATTAACATTGTCGATGTGTTCATAGAAGTAGCTAATGAGTTGGTAAAGTTATAGGTGGTGGGTGTAATATATATTAATGGAGTAGAACAAGAAAAGCAGGGCTATTTAAGCAGATTGTGTTTCCCATTTCATATTGGACTCTCTATCACAGGTCGTGGGCAGTTGGAGACGATTAGACCCTGTGGACACACACACACACACACACACTCGGGTCTGTGAACCTCATTGCCATGCATTATGTGGAGCCAGGCTGCAGCAGAAGCGAAATTCACTACTAACCAGCATGCTGTCAGGCTGTAATGGCTCAAACTATAGCATTACCCCTCGAGACAAACACACACAACCGCTGTAACACCCCACACACTCCTGATGGGATGTGCTTTTACATATGTCGCAGTGCTGAGATTATGACAACGGTCCAGATCTACATGATCAAATGAATTACGCACCTTCTTCACGCTGAAAAGCATCTTATCCAGGCCCTTATCTAGGAGAAGGCTGGGAAAATGGCGCCTAACTTCATCAAATGACCCATCAAAAGCCTGTAACCATATAGAGAGGGTGGAAAATGAGTATGAAAAACTATATTGGCTCAAAAAACATTTTAAGTGGACCTCAGGGGGGAAATTAAATAGAGTGCAACATTTGAGTACGGAAGTAAAAACATTTCCTGCATGGGGGAATTGATTTATAACCATAAACCCTTATAGACAGACCTGCTGTGAGTTCTAAGGTGGTTAATCGGTGTTGTGTGTTTATGTGCTTTCTGGAAGACATCAGCATTATTTTCACTTATTTTCAAAATAATCATGTTTAACAGGCATTTGGGGTGAAAAACTACATTACCCACAATGCTGTATTCAACCAATTAGATTCGGAATGAGTAAACAATATTTCCATTTATAGTGGTATTTCACAATATTACTGCTTTTACTATTGTAGCAGAAGAAAAACATAAAAAAACATAAACACCATAAAAAATAAAGGTTCTTATATATTTATGTATTTGTAATTTTTTAACTAGGCATATATTTATATTTTGGATCTTCCATTAAGGACTGAAAATGGCATGCTCTATATATTTAAAATAGATATAACTTACTATTTTAAATGAATAGCTTTTTATATATCCTTCAGTTGATTGTCCTACACAGTGCATCGTGGGATTGTGGTTTTCTTCCCTCATTAAAGTGCCCCTATCATCGCTTATGTTAGGAAAGGTTCGTATTTAAGTTTAGGGGGTCCCCAACAACTGGTTGACATGCATGGAAGGACAAAAAAAAATTGTCTTATAATATGCATTTATTTTTCCCTCACTTGCTCAAGTGATTCACTCAACGATTTATTTCTCCAAACTGCTATTTTTAGCGCTCCAAAAGCAGCACCTAGCGGGAAAGAAAGAATTTGCATTTTCAATTATAAAACACAAAAAACAACTAGTGAGCAGGCAATATGCTCATTTTGACATCGGCATGAAACAGCTTGGGATTCGTTTTAAAAACGACTCGGTTCAATGATTTAGCTTCACGGTGCACTTTTAGATTTAGAGCTTTGTTTTCATTCACTTACTATACACACTGCATGAAAAAATCCACAACAGGGGCACTTTAAAGTTCATAGTCTGTTCAAGTTTCAAACACTTTTTTGCTCCATACCAAAGTTTGTAATTTCACAACTCACCACGTAGCTATTTAGTTTGGCTTGCAGTACATAAATAAATTCTTCAAGTCTTCAAGGAAGTGAATGAAAAACTCAAAAGCAAAACATGCACAACTTCAAGACTGACTAACAGCTAAAAGGATTTTATCTAATGAAAGATGCTGTAACAAAAAGCACATGTGCATGTGTGCTAATATTGTATCAGATGCCCCGCTTCGATATCCAGACCGCCAGTTGTTTCCGTGTGTCCGTAATGGGTTGTTTCAGGGGCAGTGCCAGCGTCCGCAGAGCCCCGCTGAGCACCATCTCCATCTGCCAACACTCACAGCTGAGGCCCCATGCCACAACCCAGCGCCGAGTTAACCTGTCCAAGAGACCGTAACACACACAAAGTACAGAGCTAAACTCAATCTACGCATCTATATGAACGCCACAGCCTGAGCATTTGCGTACTTACTCAGCAGGACTGATGCTCTGATGGTCAGACTTGATGGCTTCAGGTGTCAGAACGAAGCGCTTGAGAGCCGCTAACTCCAGTAAACGTCTTCCAGGATGATTCAGAGACGTTAAGTGTGTTTGTCAGCATGCTGTCATACACTAAAAGTCCAGAGTGACAGCAGCAGATGGAAGACGTTGCAAACACTACTGCTGCCTGTCAAATGCAATCAGGCATCTGTATCAGGGCACAAACTGCCACTGCTGACTATAAACACTCGCATATTCACTTAATATTACCAATATTGCCTCCAACAAGCTCGTGCGGAATCTGTTGTTAGTCTGTTTTCGTGGGAGTTCACAGAGCCTCTCCTCAGTTTGTCATTAACCTTTCAGCCTGACCTACACACCTGCTACACACACACCTGCTGCGAGTTCACTCGGATATAACCGTGTCCATCTGTGTCAGATGTCTGTAACAGGGTGGAGAAGTCGCTCACACACCTAGAGGAAAGAAGAAAAAAAAAAAGAAAAATCACAAAAGGCCACATTAACATTTCCTAACTCCCTGGACAGCATATTTACATATTATTTACATGCATATGCCTATACACAGCTGTTTTCAACATCGATAACAATCAGAAATGTTTATTGAGCCGCAAATCAGTATATTAGAAGGATTTCTGAAGTATCATGTGACACTAAAGACATCTTGGAAATAAATTTCATTTTGCAATAAATTCACATAGAAAGCAGTTATTTAAAATATATTAAAAAAAATTATCAAATAAATGCAGCTATAGTGAATGTAATAAAACAATCTTTTAAATATCTGGGTTACACTTTATAATAACGTTCAGTTATTAAAGTACAATAAAGTGATTAGTCAATGATGAACTAATAATTTACAAAACATGACTTTATATTCACAAAAAGTGATTTTTGAGTAATATGCTAACAATTTACAAATCAATCGTAAGTTATTTAATCTAGTATATCATGAAATAATCAGTAACACTTTAGAATAGGGAACACTTACTCGAATATACCTTCAATCAATTCAAAATTTGCTGCTTATTAGTAGTAATTAAGTTTAGGTATTAGGTATAGAATGAGGTCATATAGAATATGCAATTAATTACTTCTAATAAATGGCTAATATTCTAATAATATGCACGCTAATAAGTAACTAGTCAAGAGAGCCTACAATAAATTGTTACTAAATAATCAATAATCGTAGTAAATGGTTAATACGTTACTAGTTCATGTATGATTATTCACTTATAAATCACTGAATTGTCTCACAGCATTAAAAAGCTCCACCCTCACCAGTCAGCACCTACTTGCATTGCGGTGCACACTACATAGTATTCAAAACCTGTTGTGTAAATGCATGATTACAGTAAATCATTTGCAAAGCTTTCTGCATCCCCTACTCTACAGTCTAAACTATTCATCACTTGTAACATCATTTCTTTCCTGTTGCAAATGATCTGTAAGTGGCATTTACAAAGCTTTTTGCATCCCCTAAAGTGTAAAATATTCATCAGCTGTACATATGTTACTCATCATTAGTAGCTCTTTCACCCCAGTGTATACACACACACCTGTAACCGGCACAACTGATGAGTATTTTACACTTTAGATTAAAGGATGCAGAAAGCTTTGTAAATGCCTTGTAACTACAGATCATTTGCAACTGGTAAGAAAAATCTATAAATGATGTGTAACACATTTAAGTGATGAATAGTTGAGACTTTAGAGTAGGGGATGCAGAAAGCTTTGTAAATGCGTTCGCACAACAGGTTTTGAATACTTTGTAGTGTGTACTGCAATGTAAAAGCTGACTGGTGAGGGTTTAGACTGATGTCTTCTCTGACACAATTTAAATATTTTAACCATGTTCATTTGAATGGAGGATAAAGTCGGTTCACACTAGATGTGCTGATGAGAGAAAGGGTTTAACACAACCCACTGGAGTCCTCTGACTGTAAGTCATTTACACATTTTACAACATATGATAACTAGCAACTTAACAAGTAAATATTAACCATTGGATACAGTATATTTGATTATTTCATGATGCTATTTTTTTTTAAAGATAACTTCGATCATAAATTACTCATTTTGTGAAAGTATAGTCATGTTTTGTAATTGATTAGTTAGTTCATTGTTAATTAATTACTTGTATATGGCTTAAATTAATCAACGAAACATACACAAATTGTTAGCATATCACTTATTAATCACTCATGAATGTTTGTAAATCATGTCTAAATGACTTACAAGTGAACGTTATTATAAATACATATTATAAAGCATTTGTATTATATTCACCATAGCTGCAATTAATTTATTTTATATATATAGTGATATATTATTACGAATTAAAATAACAGTTTTCTATGTGAATTTATCATAAAATGTAATTTATTTCTGGGATGAAAATCTGAATTTTCAGCACCTTTAGTGTCACATAATTCTACTATGCTGATTTGCTGCTTAAGAAACATTTCTGAAGATTTCTGAATTAATTTAATGTTTTGACCAGCAGTGTGGTGTTATAAATGTATAATATGTGACCCTGAACCACAAAACCAGTCACGGTTATATTTGTAGAAATAGCCAGCAATACACTGTACAGGTCAAAATCCATTTTCCTTTTATGCCAAAATTAATTCGAATATTAATTAAAGACATGTTCCATGAAAATAGTTAGTAAATTCCCTAACGTAAATATATGACAACCTAATTTTTGATGAGTAATACGCATTGCAAATAACTTCATTTTAACAACTTTAAAGCAGATTTTTTTTTTGCTCCCTCAGATTCTAAATGTTCAAATAGTTGTATCTCAAACAAATATTGTCCTTTTCTAACAAACCATAAATCAATGGAAAACTTACTTACTCGGCTTTCAGATGAATCTTTCACAAAATTGACCCATATGACTAGTTTTGTGATAAAAAAAAAGAAAGAAAATTAAGAATAAAACATTTTAACATTACACTTTAAGCCTCTTGATCATTAAAACATCAACCAAAAGAAACCAAACACCCGTCTCTCTCTGTCCACATCGCCATCAGCTGCACAGGAAAGACAATCTCTGCACCAGAAGAACTACATCATTAAAATCGCATTGAGGAACCATTCATCCATTTAGACTGAAATCTCATGCCACTATCTAATCAGAGACCGCTGCAGTCAATACAGCAGAGACAAGACACTGGTCCTGTACTCACTGATGCTGTGTGTGTCAGTCAACATCACAGTAAATTACTGGATGCTAATAGCTCGATTACACTGACCATAACAACATAATCCAGACCGAAGCCACAGGGCGGTCCAGCTCCAGGGTCTGAGAACAAACCAGATTTGGGAAAGCAAACATTATATAAATTATATTTTCATTCACCCTGAACTGAGATGTAGATAAATAAGTTTGCATGCTGTAAATGGACGACCGGACTAATGCTTTTTGCAGATAAAACAGATGAAAACAATCCCATGAATACATAATCGCATGTGAAAGTCATAACTACAGGTTATAATATCAGACACTTGCCATTCTCTTGACTTGGACATTAAGAAACTGCCTAGCATCACGCTAGCAACCAAGTTCATACCTTACAATTTCAACATTTAGATAGAAACGCAATATTGCGATATATAAACTGGTAATTGTGGAAATCAATAAATTATATACAGTATATATGGGTAAAAGACGCAAAAGGATTTAGCAAAAAAATTATTTTCACCCATAAAAATGTAAATAAAATAAATGTTTGATTAAATTTACTGCAATTTTTTTTTTCTGAGCCAAAAAAAAAAATACATTTTTCCCTAATTTCCTTAATTTTCAGCATCATAACACTAGTCTTTAGTGTCACATGATCCTTCAGAAATCATTCTAATTTGCTGATTTGCTGAAAATTTAAAAAACTGAACCAGAAGTATGTTATTATAAATTTATAATATGTGACCCTGGGCCACAAAACCAGTCAGTTATATTTGTAGCAACAGCCAACAATACACTGTATGGGTGAATTACCTTTTATAATTTTTTTCATTCATGGTGGAAACAAGCTTCTATAGTTACTTGCTATTTCTTTGTTTTTTGGATGTGATTAAGATTAGATGAACATGCTCTGTTTGAAATTTTGCTAAATGTTATTAACATTTAATTGCACATAACAATTAAATGATTGGCTCAGACTCATGAGCAATACAACCAGCTGAGTGTGTGTTTTTTCATTTTTGTGTTGTTTTTCTGTGGCCACTGTCCAGAGAGCATTAATCCAGACACAGGAGCTGATCTATTATACAGGTCAAGATGGCCGTTGTGCTGTTTATGTAAATATATGCATCTGTGGTCAGACGCTGAGATTTATCACAGCGGCTGCACTGCGGACACAACCCTCTCTCCGAACAGGAGAGGAAAACAGTAAGCAATGCACAGAAAAGGGAAAGAGAAAAGGGGTAAAAGTTGGAGATCAGTCCTCGGTGTGTCCCATAGGGCAAAGGCAATTTTCAGCTCTACTGATCCAATTCCACAACGACTGAAGTCCAAAAGGCTGACAAAACTTATTCATAATGCCAAACTTCTCCATTCTGTCATTCAACATAAGGCTCCGGCCGGCTCAAATTTGGACCAGAGATCAGAGAACTCCATTAGTAAGCAGCGGTGGGATATGAATGCGGTCTCAGGCAGAATAATTCTGACTGGAAATGAGGGCAGTTTGTCATTATAAAACAAACAGCCGGCCTCTGAAGAACCGAATATATGGACACTTAATGACTCGAATGCATTCCATTACACCTGATTAGTCAAGCAGGTCCGAGCTTTTACTGTATGAGTCTAAAAGCAGAATCACACAAATGCCCAACGAAACAAGCCCTAAAAACACAGCCTGAAGAGGGGAGAGCTCAATAGTAGATAAAAACCAAAGGATTTGAGGATAAAAAAAAGAAAAAGAAAAATGCCTACAAAAATACAAAGGATCCCCTCCAAAACATGCTGGTTTCTACACCGGGAAAAAAAGCAGGTGTTTGATATACTTTGATATACTTTATATATATATATGATATAACTATTTTCACTCTCTATTTATTTATTTGGTTATTTTATTTCAATTTTATAATTAAGAATTTTATGATATTTTGGCATAAAATGTAGCATAAAAATACACTGGAGTATATTCATGGCAACCTTAATAATAATAATAATAATAATAATAATATTTAAATAATAATAAAACTTTATATAATCATTTTACTATTATAAAATATATATATATATAAAATAAATGTTATAAAATACTAATAAACAAATTATAAACAATAACAAATAATTAAATAATAATTATATACAATTTTTCAATTTGATGTTTACTAAAGAAATCCAGGAGAAACTTTCATAAAAATGTCTATTAATGTATTAACTATTTAAATAAAAAATTAAAAAATTTAATTTTTAGTAAATTAAATAATTGTGAATGGCAAGAAGCACATTGAATTAAATCATTTTCACGTAAGACACTCCCCAATTTTGTTTTATTTGCAACTCTACACAAATAATAATTTGTATACAGTGTAGACGCAAAAGATACCGGACATGAATCGTGTTTCGGATGAATCCGAAGCAGCATCGTACGTGTCCTTCACAGATTGAACCAATGCACTGCGACAAACTCTGTAAAACAAAGTGAGAGAAATTTCAATAAAAATATGTCATTCAATACTAAAAGATAAATAAAACCAGTCAACTGAGTTACAAATGCAGTGTATTTTAATAAGTGTTTATTAATTTAAACGCAAATATATTTATTTCTTTTTCAGTGACAGTCTACATCATTTGCACCAACCAAGCACAGCACCTTGTGTTTTTGTTGTTAATCAATAAGCTAACAAAGGACTCTACTGGAGTCGATTGAGAGTCAATTGACTTGCGTTTACGTCACGTGAGGAGTTATTTATATGATGCACACAGCTGCTGCCTACAGTATGCACAGTGTCCCTAATCTGTGCTTTTAATTAGGATGCACTAGAAGGCAGCTGACTATATAGACAGCGAGGCTTTGGAACGGAGCCACTGTGTACACATAACTGTGCTTGTCTGAATGCACTGGAGTGCACACAGCCTGTAGCGGGCAGTGATGTGTCGTGTTGCAGTTATTGACTCCTCCCCGCAGACACAGCGAGCTCCGTCTGTATTGTTTCCGTTCGCCTCTTCTAAAAACACAGATTGCTGGACATGAGCGTTTTTATAGGGATTAGTTTGGCTTAGTGCCGTGGCATGATTAGGGCTTTCTGGCACTGGAGATAAGTGAATTCTCTCTGGTTATTCAGGGGAAAAGCAGAAAATAAGGCAGCGTTTTAATGGAGAAAAACAGAGTAAACTGTCACTATGTAAGACTGATAACCTCTTCCCTCTAATCACCATTACTGGACTCGTATCCATCCACATTCACAGAGAGAGGGAGAGACACACAGACAAGCATAGGTTAATTTTGCCCCCAGGCGCTCATACGGGAACCGTTCCTTTGCTCTAATCCTGATTTTTAATACAAAGAGGGCAGGCACGACTGAGCCAGAAGCAAGAGATTAAACTGACAGTCCCAATTTGTTGTTTTTCCTTATATCTTCAGTCTAAAGGATCAAACAGCTGTAAGGTTACAAAACCGGCTATGAATTCATACAACCTGTTGTGTGCAGTCATCCATGATTCACAAATGTCAGCGGGTACTATTTTTAGGACCATTACGATTTTTTGCCCTCTGATATTATTTTTTGCGACAACAGAAAAATTCTGTTTCTGCAGTTTTTATGAAAGTAAATTTACGACGTACTGTATATTCTGATCACACAGATGTTCTCCAGAGCATGCAAATAATTTACTGGAGAAGCAAAATGTGTTCGTAAAACTGATCAAAATTAAGTGATTTCATGATTAAAGCAAGTTTTCATACCTCACTGAAAGACACTGGTTCTTGTTTTAACCATTGATCACTTAATTTTGTTTGGTTTCCCAGAAAACCATTCTTCTGATCTTTACTGTATTTTGCATCTCAAGTAACTGCATTTCAAGGGTGTCTGGATATTTGCATTGACAACCACAAAACAAAAATACAGAGGATGGTATTACTTAATTTACAGTTGATGCAACATTTACTTTGTATATCTTTGTGAAGACATTTTGCTCCAATTCAAGACCCTCTTAATTTATGAAAGAGCTAATTAAGACTTTTTAAGATTGTTTATTTTGGGCTGAAATATAAGTCAAGTCAAAAACCTTATAAAAGCGTCTTGACAGAAAGCAGGAGTGAAGTGAACGGGCGCGCGCGCGCGCACGCTCACGGGGAGCCAGTGTAATTGAATGCTGGAGATGGATCAGACAGCGCGCGTGCTGTTGACTTTAAAGCAGAAGTTGAAAGTCACGAACGCTTTCAAGTTCGAGCAGTGCTTAAAATTTCCCTTTCACTTATTTCATCCGTTTAATTATTCACATTAGTTGAAATCATACCCTTCACATTTTAATTGGCGTGATGTTGGAATTGGAAATCTTAACGAGATATTTCGACGTTTTACGAGTGTGTGATCATGGAAAATGTCCAAAACACTCCGTTTAATGTTCATTTGCATGAAGCCAACGATACTGAATCACTTTAAACTAAACTACCTCGCTGTTTCCATGGAGACTAAGTTAACGTTAACCAGTTTGATAGGATTTCAGTGTTCGCTTCTTCGATTCAAACTGACGTTGCGGTGAAGTTTTGACGGATTGTGAATGTTATGCACAGCTGGAACGCATTAAAACACACACTTACTGTAATAATATCCCCTGGTCAGAGCTGGAACGGGAAATATGCAACTTCTCAGGGAATATACATGAATATTAAGCGTATAGAGTTCCCCTCAGGTGAACGCTAAATCACCTCACCACATTATGTAAACAAGTTCGACTGGCATATGTCCTCAAGGCGTTTATTTTGTTGGTTATTCGGTATTTCATACTTTTATAAATCAGAAATATTACTTCATAAACCTCTAAACCCTAGGCTGCGTTCACCTCACGAGGTTCCCGTTGATTCTTCTGCCAGCCTCGTTGCCCGCGCGCGGCATTATTTAAGCGGGAAAAGAATTTCACTTTTATAAGTTTTTTTATATATATAATTTATATTATATTTATATGATATATATTTTTAAATAATATTTTACCTAAATAAAAAATTATTATAAACTTAACATGAAACTGGAAAAAAATCTAATAGCCTAGTTGTAACGGAGGAAACAGAGGCGTGCGGAACCATATGCAGCTTTTAATTAGAAAAGTCGTACAGGCTTGGTCAGATACCGGCAAACAGTGCAATAGAGACTAATCAGGGTCTGGGTTTTATGCGTGTGCTGCAAGTTGCAGGTCAGTCCCAGGAATGAGGCATGATGGGTAATGCAGTCCGTCAGCGGTGCGCAGTTCTGGCTGGAGTGACCTCTGGTGGAAACAACGAGGGACTTTACCTGGATATCGCGAAACTCTTATAGCATAAATGGAAAAAAATAGTCATTTTCATCTGATGATAATACATTTCATATATTTATTTTATAAAGTATATATAAACAATTTGTTCGTTGTAGAAAATGTTACAACTTTTCACTGATAAAACCATGAAAACTCGAATTTTTTTTAACTTGAATTAGGAAAATAAACTGCAAAAATTGAAAGAAAGCTATTTATTTTAAGAGAATTAGCTAGGTTTTGCATTTTTATTGTGGCAGTGGTTGTTAGTTCCCAGCATGCTTTGCATATGGCTGGATATGGAAAATAAATATTGAAATTAAGTGATACTTTATGTGTTTTTGAGTAAAGGCAAATACCTATTAATGTTTAATGTTCAGTTATATTTGACATTTGAAAGAGACATTGTGGTGCTAAAGTTTCTATCAATACCATTGTTTAATTAAAAGATAATTAGAGATTAAATTAAATTATTAAATTAATTATTAAGCATATCATGTACTATCACGCACTATTTCATTTTAATACAATCACTTTACCATGGTACTGCAAAAGCATTTTTGTAAGATGCAATTCAGCCTATGTAAATTACAAATAGTGCATTGTTTGCCTTTCTGGTTTGTGGTAGGCCTGTCTTCAGATCATTGAACGTTTCAGATCACTCCTAATTTGCAACATACTAAATGTCATCTCTCTCTCCCACGTAGGTGTCAGAAGTCATACGTCCTGCCCATAGTGAACTGACCAGCTGTAGACACCATGGATACAATAAACTTCACCTTCTGGAATGCCTCTGAGGGCAACGAGACCTTGGAGACGGTGGACGAGAGCCCGTATAAGACAGTGGAGGTGGTGTTCATTGTACTGGTGGCCGGCTCACTAAGCTTGGTGACCGTTATCGGGAACATCTTGGTCATGCTCTCCATCAAGGTAAACAGGAGCCTGCAGACTGTCAACAACTACTTCCTATTTAGCCTGGCCTGTGCTGACCTCATCATTGGCCTTTGCTCTATGAACTTGTACACAGTCTACATTGTGATCGGATACTGGCCGCTCGGCCCGGTCGTGTGCGACTTGTGGTTGGCGCTGGACTACGTGGTCAGCAATGCCTCCGTCATGAACCTGCTGATCATCAGCTTCGACCGTTACTTTTGTGTCACCAAGCCGCTCAGCTACCCAGTGAAGAGGACAACCAAAATGGCAGGCATGATGATTGCGGCGGCATGGGTTTTGTCCTTCATCCTCTGGGCCCCGGCCATCCTGTTCTGGCAGTTCATCGTTGGCGGGCGCACAGTGCCAGAGAAGGAGTGCTACATTCAGTTCTTCTCCAATGCCGCGGTCACCTTCGGCACAGCCATTGCTGCTTTCTACCTGCCCGTCATCATCATGATGGTGCTCTACTGGCAGATATCTCGCGCCAGCAAGAGTCGCGTCAAGAAGGACAACCGCAAGCCGTCAGGCGGCAACCTCGATGTAGCCTCGTCCAATCAGATCCGCGAAAACACAGCCAACAAACCTACCAACAACAACCTGACAGCTGAAGAAACAGACCGAGGACAGACTCAGCTAACAGATGACGCCGCCAACCAGCATGATGCCAAACTCCAGAACGGCAAAGCGCCATCCACCGCGAGCGGAGAAGTGGAGGCGGATGACGGAGGGCGAGGAAACTGCATTCCCGCCGAGGAGAAAGAGAGCTCCAATGACTCCACCTCTGGCAGCGGGGCTGTAACTAATCAAAAGGACGAAGTGGCGCCATCCAAAGCTAATGACAACCAGGCTACCGCGAGGCACCGCGCCAAAGCTGGAGGCTCCAAACTGACGTGCATCAAGATCATCACCAAATCGCCAAAGGGCGACTGCTACGCGCCTTCCAACGCAACGGTGGAGATCGTCCCGGCCACCGAGAGGCAGAACCACGTGGCCAGGAAGATCGTGAAGATGACCAAGCAGCCACCCAAGAAGAAAAAAGCACCATCCTCTCGGGAAAAGAAGGTGACGCGCACCATCATGGCCATCCTGGTGGCCTTCGTAGCTACTTGGACGCCCTACAACGTGATGGTCCTCATCAACACCTTCTGCTCCAGCTGCATTCCCAACACCGTGTGGACCATCGGATACTGGCTCTGCTACATCAACAGCACCATCAACCCCGCTTGCTACGCCCTCTGCAACATCACCTTCAAAAAGACCTTCAAACACCTGCTGCTCTGCCAGTACAAGAACATACGCTCAGCCCGATGAGCTGTAGTGTGTGTGCATGCGTTATACTTTACATGTGTGTGTGTGTGTTCTGGTGACAAAGTGTGGATGTGTTTGTGTGTGTGGAAAGAACTGGAGAGTTCATTTGCAAGAACAGATAACGCCGTTTTCATTAATATCCTTAAATGTGACCCTGGAGCATAAAACCAATCTCAAGCCGCTGGGGTATATATATAGCAATAGGCATAAATATACTGTATGGGTCAAAATTAACTAATGGGTCAAAAATCATCAGGACGTTAAGTAAAGATCGTGTTCCATAAAGACATTTTGTAAATTTCCTGTAAATATATTAAAACTTAATTCTTGATAAGTAATATGCATTGCTAAGACAACTTTAAAGGCGATTTTTTTTGCACCCTCAGATTCCACATTTTTAAATAGTTGTATCTCAGCCGAATACTTTCATCACAGATGCACAGCCATCAGTTGATGCATTAATCTCAATTCGGAAAAATTGACCCTTATGACTGGTTTTGTGGTCCAGGGTCTCAAATCAAGTTTTCTATTGTGCTATTATGTTTTTTAATTGTGTGTGTTTTTAATTATTACTATTTAATCAAAACAACCCAGATGCGGTTTGATATTAATCATTTCCGCAAATTATCTCTTCAATTACAAATTACAGATTTACCCATCAACACCCATCATATGCAAAGTTTTAAGAATCCTTCGCCCTTGTAGTTTGGCGAATTTGACATGGTCAGCTGCAAGTACACTATTTAAACACATTTCACCATATTTAAAATCACAGATTTCCCTACAACAAGTGTAAAAATGTGTGTCTGGGCAGATGTGTGATTGCATTTATTGTTTTTAAATATATATAGATAGATAGATAATCTGTTGTAGCACTTTACATGCGCATAAAGGTGATGCATGTCACAAAAGATGGAAAAGATGTGCTAACATATTTGATTTATAGACAAAAATGTAAAAAGTAAAAAAAAAACCTATATGAGCATATAGATGGTCAGATTACAGTCTGTACTATTCAGTAATACACAAATAAGGGGACAACAGGGCTGACTGAAGATCCAAACCAAGTGCGTTTGAGCTTCAGTATAAAATCACACCTGTATATATGTGTATATAACTATGTACTGTATCCGTGTTGTGTGTGTGGTTGCATGCTGGATGATTGTGTGTGTGAGTTTGGAGCTATAAAGTCAACATGAAACCTGTTTACTGTTACTGTAAAATTCAATTCAGTGCCAAGACAATTTTAATACTGTGCACCATTGAATTGTGTGAAATAAGACCAGAAACATGCGTTCAGCAAGTAAACAGGCTCATCTTGACTTTAAAGCTTTATTAAATGCAAGCACGTTCAATGACAGTACGACAGGTAGCTGCCTGCAGGGTTTGTGTGTTTGTCACATGTGTGTGTGTATGTATGTGTGCTCTCCGAGAGCAATAAGAGGGTTGAAGAGGCTCTCCGGTGTGCCCGTATGTTAAAGTGGATGAGTTTTGAGTGCTCGGGGTCTCCAGGGATGCAAATCTAAACCTTTTAAAGTGAACAGACGCGCAGGATGAAGAGGCTCTCACAGGCACGCAGCCATTAGCATCCACCTCACCTCTGCTTTGCATTTACACAAAACAGTTCACTCACGCTTGGGCGAAAAAAGGAAAATACCAGCTACACGAGCACTAATTCAGCAGATACTCAAAACCGGCTTGTGAAGCTGAAAACAATCCTTTATAAAAGGCCAAAACGCTTGCTCTCTGCCACATCCGGCACATGCAGGGCCATGCAGAAGTGCTGCTTGTAGACAAGCGGTGTCCTCGATCACCTGATCTGTTCTCTGGGTTCATGATCCGCCTGTGTGTGTGTGTGTGTGTGTGTGTGTTTGATCACCCCGGGCAAGGGGGTTAATATAACTCACAGGTTTTTGCCTTGTGAGTTTAAAGGGCTAAAGTGCATAAGCTTTCTCATCTCATTACCAGACGACAAGTCAACATTAGCTGTTTTTGATTCATTGAAACAGATTAACCGAATCCCCGCTCAGAGCAGAGGATCATGGGAAATGTCAGTCAATCGATGAGAGAGCCGCAGCTCATAAATTTGACAGTGATGCATGCTGGGGGAATAGATGAGCTCGATCGCAGTGCTTTTGCATCAGAAACTGTAGCGGCAACTTTAATGAATGGTAATGAAGCTTCACTATCATAGTAAAGTAACCCAAATCTCAAATCACAATTGCAATTATGGGATATTGGAAATCTCTGGTTACCATGGTAAATTCTTTGCAGAGATACTACAATATATATGAACATTAATCATCTGATTCACACATGCATTCATTCTCATCCCATCTGTTAAGTCTGTACAGACTCTCCTTCCTGCCTTTACTTCATACATACAGCTTCAAATATATAGCAGCATCATGTATAATGATGTTCTGTTGTGGATTGTAACGGACAGTGGTTATTCTGGCAGTGATGATGTATAATATACAGAGAAAATAGTGAACAAATTCAATTATTCAGCCTAAAAACATCAACATTTGATCATTTTAGAGCTGTTTGACACTTGAATACAGTCATTTGCAGACAGTTTATCAGACATGTGTAAGATTATGTTGTGCTGAATGATAAGATGTCTCCTCTTTTTACAAGGAAATGGATTTTAAATGGGTTTAAAATAACCATAAAATCAGAATTTGCCTTTTTTTAATCTAACATTATGGCAGGGTTATTATCATTAACTAAAACTACTGTAAAACCATAAAAAACAGTTTTCCTTGAAACAAAATAAACATCAGCTGGGAAAAAAACATTGTGTTGCAACAAGTTGCCTAAGCGGCTTTCTCAATTTAATTTGGTTTAACTTGGTGCACTAAAATAACGATAAAATGACTAAAACTAAATGAACTAAGACCGATATTTATTAGCTCCAATTAAATATCAATGCAAACTACATTAACAAAAACTACAATTGGCCATGATCAATTATTTGGACAAAGCCAAGTCCCATCATACAATTTGTCTGACTCAAGGAGCTGTTTGGCTCAGATATATGGCAAAGTAACTTCAGTAAATTCACAGTATAGCAATTTGAATAACTTGTTGGCACAAAAAAAATATATGTAATGCCTATATATGCAAAGTACATATTTCATAGGACATCACGAAGAGCAGAATATATCTAGGGAAAAATTTAAGTCATAATGACCTGTAAAATATCTACTTTGTATTTTGAAAGCCTAAGCAAAATGGTAAGAAACTAAAATTTTGCTTCGAACATGCAATCGAATTCCCAAAAAATACAGTATGCACTAAGTATATAGTGAAGTCCAGTAATTCCAGCGCTTTGTGTGTGTGTGCTGGAGGTCAGAGGTCATGAGAGATGGTACCATGTGTCCATAGTAGTGAGCAGGACCGATAGCGCAGGTGTCGGTGAGCGTTCAGAGCGTCCCGTCCCGAGACCCCAGCCTTACATGGGCCGGAGCTGGTGACACACACTCCTCGTCCTCCAGCCACGGATAAGTCTGAGAGTGAGTGACGCCAGATAAGATGATCTTTACAGATCCACAGCCAGGCTAAACGTTCCAGAGAACACCTGCTCCCCTGCTGGAAACACACACACACAATTTAGTTGACAAATAAAAATTGGAGTGTGTCCTATGGGGTGACGTTTCAAAAGTTACATACATAACATGAGAAAAATGCATCTTCATTCGTAAAGTGTGCGACGGTGTTTATATAAAATGAATTATAGTGACCACAAATAAATCCAAAACTTACAGGTTGAAAGAAACCTTTATTTTCCTCTACAAATAATTACATCTGTATATAAATATATATATTTATGCTTAATTAATATTTTACCATAAAATGCTAAATTTTCAAGTTTAAAGTTAATCATATAGTGAGCAGACTAATTCAAACCTGTACTACACCCATCAAAGACTTGCTCTTTCAAATAAGAGTCATATTTGTGATATTTTGGTGAAAAACCATGATTGTCATAAACAAAACAAGTCATATTCGCTGTCCACTGCACATAAGAGCTGGAAGATTCATCTTATCAGGGTTAAAGTGTCTCCTAAAAGATGTTATTCAGGGTTAATGCACTAGCAAAGCTTGCTAAAACTTCCCCAGTGCAAAGAAAATGGCTATAGCTTATAAAATACTTACATTCTTAATTTGGAGTGTCTGAAATCCATTTAATCCACTTAATCGACTTAGTTTAGAAATCTTCCCACTAAACAAGGAAGTTCTACCTGGTCAACTGAAGGTCCTCCTCTGATTGTTCAGAGAGCCAATCACAGTTTAGAGTTTTGGAGCGACACCTAGTGTCACCAATCACGTCTTGCTACAGCTACAGCCATCCGTCTAATTAAACTTTTTTTTTTTCCCAATCATACGTGTGTTGAGAGGTTGAGGTCCAACTTCATCCAATCATCATCATCATAATCATCCTTAAGACAGCACAATTAATACTAAAGGGCTTAAACGTATTTTATAATCTGTTTAATTGTATGAAATATTATGAAATCTCTATTCTAGTGTTCAATTTGTGTTCTCAATTTATTTATTTATTTATTTATAGAAACATCCTTATTTTAAAACTTTTGTTATAAAGTTTAAGTGTTTGTGTGCATGTTGTTGTCTGTTGTTAGTTTTATGAAAGAAAAGCACAAATATGTGTGTGTGTGTGTGTGTGTGTGTGTGTGTGATCTGCAGACTCGTGACCCAGAGGTCAGCACAGAATATAGAGGGCATGTTGGCTAACACTGATCAATGGACGGTTTTATAACGCGCCCCTGAAGCACCTCGAGACTCTTCTGTGTGTTTCTAATATGTAACTATATTGTGTGTTTGGTTTATGAGTGCAGCCTGTGTGTGTGTGTGTGTGTGAGAGAGAAACTCAATCTAGTGCGTCATAGAAGACACACGCTAACCGACTGAGACAGACAACACATATGAAGCAGCTCACAGATGCTTTTCTATAAGGTTTTTTTAATCCATATGTAAATGATTCTATACCGAGGACGCACAGTGTTTGAGCTCCGGTGGATCCAGCGCAGAAGAATCAAGCCATACATGGATATTATTGGACTGAGACTCCAGACTGACAAAGAGAAGAGCGAGGACTTTCTGGAAGTTGTGGGTGGCCATAGCAACCGAAGCAAACTTCAAAGCTGTTGTTTTTTTGTTTCATTTTTGGCTTATTAATGGCTAGTTTGAAAGGAATAGATCTAAGAACTGTAAGACCGTGGACATATTTCACACAAGTACACAAAAGCATGACTCCTCTGCCTCTCATCCAGCTGAGAGTGGCGGTGTTAAACCCTAGAAAAAACACAATTTTTATTTATAGACCCCGTGATCTTGTGTTTGAGCGACAGTATGAATCCAGAATATTATTCAGGTAGCTGTGATAAACACGTTGACCATTTAACCTGTTCCACCATGACAGTAGTTGATGTGAAAAAAGACAGTTCTGACATATTTTACAAAGCACACACACATCAAGTATGCATGTTAAAGCAGCTATACTAGCAATGTTGCTGTTACATGAATAGAGCGTTTATTCAGTTTCCTGGTGTTTAAAGATTTGTTCAAAACATTATTTATGGAACTTTTTCAGTTGGAATTTTACACATTTAGAAGATTGTTTAAAAAGTGTTTAGAACATTCAAAAAGTAACAGTTGAAACAATCATGGCACCAGGAAACATTTAAAAAAAACGTTTGAAGTTTTTTGGATGGCCAGAGAACATTCAGACATTTTCGTAACCTAATTGGAAACGTTAGCAAAACGTTGATAGAACATGTGTTTGTTCGCTGGGGAAATCATCATGCTCACCAAGGCTGATTAAAAATAGGCCTACATAAAACACAGTAGCATCAGGAAATACTATTCAGATTTTAAGTTAGTTTGTTTAAATTGGAATTTATCCAGTCTTCTTCAGTTCAAAAAAATGCTTTTATTCATCAAGGACGCTTTAAATTGCCCAAAGGTGACAGCACAGGAATTAATAATGTGTTAAAAGTTTTCAATTTCAAACAAAAGTTGTTCTTTTGAACTTTCTATTATCAAAGAATCCTGAAAGATGAAACGCGTCATGGTTTGCACTAAAATATTCAAGTGTTTTCAACATTGATTATAATCAGAACATCAGTATATTATTCTGATTTCTGAAGGATCATGTGACACTGAAGACTGGAGGAATGATGCTGAAACTTCAGCTATCATCACAGGAATAAAATTCATTCTATATGTGTCTTTAATTGAGTAAAGTTCCTACTACAAATATATTAAAACTTAAATTTTGATTAGTAAAATGCATTGCAGAGACAACTTTAAGGGTGATTTTTTTCTAGTTTTTTTAAATAGTTGTATCTCAGGCCAAAGATCGTCCAATCCAAACGAACCTTACATCAATAGAAAGCTATGTTTATTCATCTTTCATATGATGCATAAATCTCAATTTAAAAAAACTGACCCTTTTTTGGCTCCAGGGTCACATTGTCCCACGTGAAACACATTTCAAATGCTAGAAATATGATTTCACAGTTGCACTGTATTTTCGCTTGTGTGGAGTATGTTTCTGGTCTTTATCCGGAGCACAATGGACTTGAAAGGAGTCTGTCTCTCAACGTAACTTCACATCTTAGAAAAGTAGCACTCCTGGCCAGAGACTCAGCGAAGGGCGACGCAGCAGCCAAAGACGTCCGTCTGACATAGACTGAACACAGAATGTGTGTGTGGACACAGACGGACGCTGAACCCTCCTGAAGCACAGAGACCTACCAAAAATGCTGATATCTGGAGCTGTGTACAGACGAGGCTGTAAATACTCCGTTTGCTTCTCTTCATCGCCGCCGTGCGTCACGTGCTTCTGTGAGTCGTGGCTTGCCTCCATCAGTAGACTTGTGCTTCGTTTTCAGCTTAACGTTTGTATTATACTCTATAGTCTATATGTGTAGCACAGATGATGTGTAAATACATGTGTTTATTAATGAATATGAATGTTCTCGATCTTTATTAGGGCGGTGAGCGGCATCCTGGGTTGGTGAAGAAACATGAGCTGTATTGAAAAGATTTGCTGTATCGTGTGATATACTTTTGAAGAAGAGTTCTAGCAAATAAAGGTGTTACGATGAATCACTCACCTGCTCTGCTCTCTTCAGTGAACACCAGAAACACAAAACACGGCTGGGAAGGAATAACTAACATCTTTATTTAGGACTTTAGAAAGCATTAGTTTAACTTTAGTTTGTTTTTATTTCATTTCCCAGCAGGCCTGAAGTGAGAAGGACTGTGATTTCTTCATTTCTCAGTAGTATTTGACTTATTTAGGAATCTTTTCTGTTTGGGCATTTCATTTCATGAATTAAAATTACACATTTATTTGATCTCTGATGTTCAGGCGCCCAGCTAACAGCAAACATTCTCACAATCATCTGCCAAAGTTCAATGACATTAACGTTCATTCAGAGTTTTCTGGTTGTTTATGCATCATTAATGGAACGTTTTCTTGTATCAGAACACTCAAAAGTAACTATTCAATAATTTTTGGAAAATGATCAAATGTAGCAATGCCTTAACATCTGCATCGCCATCAAACAAAAACATGGATGTTTGAAACTTTTAGAGTTAATTCAAGAATAACCTTTTTTATAACCTAACGAGAACGTTATAAAAACGTTCTCTGAACATGTTTGTGTGAACTGGGCGGTCTGATACCGCTGAAGCAACGTTAGAAGATTTTAGTAATTCATTTGTATCGTTTATCATTCGTGTATTATTCCGTGAGCTGTAAATTAAAGCTACAAACAATCTAAAAATATTCTACTGTAAATAGGATCCGGCATCATCTCTCGGCTCACATCCGTGTCTCTGACTGAGGAGCAGGAGAGAGCAGCTTCAGGAGTTTCTGCTCTAGTCCGTCGGGTTTCGCTCCTTCTTCTTTCCTTCCCGTTTTGGTTTCTGAGAATCTGTGGGGAGATGTACAACACATCAGTCCCTCTCTCTCTCACACACACACACACACACACACACAAATATATCTAGCTCCTATTTTTGTGATAAATCATAAATCAAAAGAATGTATTGTAAAAGTATATATTATAGTATTGTATATAAATATATATATATATATATATATATATATATATAAAAGACA
>JAUMHQ010000051.1:128358-141351 GCA_032361165.1 Enteromius paludinosus
TTAAAATATATATATATATATATATATATATATATATATATTGTACATATTCCCCAGGTTTTATTTCTAGTCCCAGACTAAAATGAATGTTTGAGCAGGCTTAACTAAAATATCTTGCTCTAACATATAATAAAATATTGTTCTGTCTCAAGAAGCAAACCTGTAATATTTTCTTCTAAGGCATTTTTATAAAAGCTGTCTTAACTGAACTAAGGTCTAGTCCTGGTCTGTCAAACCAGACAATTATGTATTATATATTATAATAACACATTAAAGTATTGATTATTCCAGGCACACAGGCTGTCAAACATCAACAATCACATCCAAAATAAAAGCTTTTGTTTACATAAAATATGAGTGTGTACTGTGTATATAAATGAAGTCTATATAAATACACATACTTGACATGCATGTATAAATTTAAGAAAAATATGTAACATTTATATATTAAATATATTTATATATGATATAAATTGTATGCATATAAATATATAGAGTGGGTACGGATCCTCAAATCCAGGAGTGAAGAACTTGTTGCATCTTTCCCAAAAAGACTCCTGGCTGTATTCCATCAAAAGGGTGCTTCTACTAAACACTGAGCATTTTAGTTTTTCTTTTTTAATAAATCTGCAAAAATGTCAACAATTCTGTGTTTTTCTGTCAATATGGGGTGCTGTGTGTACATTAATGAGGGAAATAATGAACTTGAAATGATTTTAGCAAATGGCTGCGATATGACAAAGAGTGAACAATTTAATGGGGTCTGAATACTTTCCGTACCCACTGTACATGTAAACATAATAAATATGCCCAATACACAAACATATATTATAAAATATATATATATTTTTTTTTTCTTTCCCCCACAACATCTGAAACACTTGAAAAAAATGTTTAGATTTAAATGAAACATAATCGAGCATTTCAATAAAGCCTCGTTGAGCAACGTCTGAGCGATAACATTACTCCAGCTGTGATCTGATCAGCGCATGATGAAGAAACACTCACACACACACACACTCGTTTGTTTCTGTGAATTGTGAGGACTTTCCATAGACTTCTATGGTTGTTTATACTGAGCAACTAAACCTAACCCTTTAGATAAACATCATTTACTACTTTTAATCCTCTCTGTTCCTCGTGAGGAATGCACTGCCAAAGATTTCAGGTTTTACCATCGTTGTGGGGACGTTTGGTCACACACACACACACACACCCCAGCACCTGCGTCTCATGAGCTGGACGGACTGCAGCGGGTCAGAAGAATCAGTCTTTAATATGAGCCAAATCATGTGACCTGACAGAAACACACAAACAGAACCCAGCCAATCAGAGGCCCTGAAAATCCTCATCGCTTCACCATGAACATCAGTGTGAGTGATGTGTCGTCCTGTCCCGTCCCGTCCACAACACAAACTGACAGGTGAGATGATGTGTGTATGTGTGTGTGTGTGTGTGTGTTTACCTCCGCTCATCCATCTGTGACAGTGGCACCCGCTCCCAAACCCCCACAATCCCCTCTGCTGCTGCTCTTATCACCTCAAACAGACCCCGGCAAAAATACGCCCCTCTCACCCAGTGTGTGTGTGTGTGTGTGTTTCCAGTCCATCTGTAGGGAATTTCTAGGGAGTTTCTAATCACTTCTGTCCTCTGTTTGTTGGCACACTGAAAAGGGCACAAATACACATTACCTGCAGATACAGCATCACACACACACACACACACACCTGCAGTCCCAGAAGAACATCTGATTTGCTCAAATGTTGCTTACATAGTTTTAAGTTTTATAAAACCAGTTAAAAGTCTGGAATAATAAAGATATTGTAAGTTTTTATCTCTGCTCCAAAATACAGTAAAAATGTTCTGTAGTCTAAAACTGTTTTCTGTGTGAATATTTCATCATTACTCTAGTCACATGATCCTTCAGAAATCATTCTAATATACTGATTTGCTGCTCGAGGAACAGCTGTGTTTGGGGAAATAATACTTTCATTCAGCAAGGATGCATTAAATTGATCAAAAGTGACAGTAAAGACATTTATAATGTTGAATGTCTGTTTCAAAGAAATGCTTTTCCATCTGTGAATCCTGAAAAACAACATGCACCACAGCTTTCACAAAAATTCTGCTTTCAACATTGATAACAATTAGAAATGTTTCTTGAGCTGCAGATCATATTAGAATGATTTCTGGAGGATCAACAGCTATTTCGAATAGTAATAATATGTTACACTTTTTGCTGTATTTTTGATGCAATAAAGGAGACTTTTTTTAGTAACCTAAAAAGAACTGTAAATTGTTGGAACGATGCTTCTCCTGACAGACACAAACATGCATTAAGAGCTAGTTTTTAAGAAATGTTGGAGTTGATCATGTTTCTTCATCTCTGGCGTTTGAAGATAGATCGGGTACTTTAAGCTCTTCCAGGGAGGCAGCAGCACTTGAGCTCAAGTCCAAATGCTGATAAATGAGACGAGAACACGAGACCCGTCACATCCATCTCCCCTGCACCTCCTCTCTCGTTCTGATCCACGCATTCACAACAGCGCTTAATAACACTCACAGCAACAATGAGGCTTAGAAAAGCTGCTCTTGACCCGAATGTCATCTTTAACCGCTTCTCTGTCCATTTCATCCGAACACAATCGCATCGCGACTTCATTAAACTCTTCTTCATCAGTTTAATAAATGCATGTGCTGCTGTCTGTTTGCGTTTTGTTTTGCGCTGGAAAAGATTCAGATTTCAGATTGAAAAACAATGCTCTTGGTAGATTAAGACAAATTTCTTTTGATTACTTCTGAATTTGCATTTATTCAGTTAGCAGATGCAAAAGAGGAATACTGCTGCATGATAATATGAAGCACAGACAACAGCGGTCCTACACAACCAGCCGTCTGTGACACACTGTCAAACCATCACATTTATGAAACTTTAATAGAGTCTTTAGAATCGTCTTGAGTGCGGGACGGAGAGAAAGGCCTTATTGATCAATATTTCAGTGTAACCTTACGATCTCACTGTCCTGCGGTTCAAAAGTGTATAGAAAATAATATAAGAGCGGTCTGGAGTACACCGTAATGTCAAGCATTAGCAAAATGCTGAATAAAAAGGGATCATTATTCTTTGTATGGCAAGACTTTTCTAGGAAAAAAGTGATTTTTTCATGCACTGGTCCATTGTTGGGCTACTTTGCTTTTACAAGATATAAAAACATCCAAAACAGACCTTTAAGTGTTCAGAATGACCTGTTTGAGTCTTTAATACCAATGCATATCTTTAAAGGCCATTCCTCCTAATGAGTTTCTATCTGTGCTTCAGCAGCACTTACAGGTTCATTCCTATCTATATTCCGCTGGTTTTCACTGAGAGCTTTGTTCCTATTTCAACGTTACTGCAACATTTTATTCTTAAAAACATGGCAGAAATGTGCTTTTCCCCTCATTTGGTTATCAATATTTTTTGATTTTTGGAAGAAAAACTAGTGCTGATTAATTGCATAATATATGTATGTGTTATGCATATTAAAACACAGACATGATATATTTTGAAAATATTTACATGCATATACAATTATTTATTTTTTATTATTATATTTTAAATAAATATATTTAATACACACACATAACATTTTTCTTAAATATACAGTATGCATAATATATAATATATATATATACACACAATAACAAAACATTTATTTCGGATGCAATTAATCGCATTGAATAGTTTGACAGCACTAATGAAATCCTTTAATATGTCAACATCACGGCTTCATCTAATGTTTTCATTTCTGTTCTGGAAAGGTATGGAACTCAATTAAATTATACCTTTAATGCACATTTAAACATAACTTGAATCATAATTGAATCAATTGTCTTAATATAGTGTGATTAATCAGCTCCAGAAGCATGGTAATTACATTTTTGGCTCTATTCACCTGTGTGCGTTTGATCTTAATGTAAAAATGTGCGTCTGTAGAAATCTTTAAAGGACATTTTATTCCTAAAAACATCTTGCCAGTATTATCTGATTCATGCAGTGTTAAAAAAAAAAAAAAAACTACAATCACTAAAGAAAATTAAACAAAACCTTCCGTTCTGGAAATGTATGCAAATGAATGCATATTTAATTAGATAATGCACTGTTTGCATATTTCAACATAACAATACAGGAAACTTGTAACACGTAACAACTGTCATAATGTACTGTGACTAATCAACTAGGGAAGCATGGTAATTATCATTTTGACCCTATTCACCTGTGGTGCCTTGCTTTAATGCAAAACTGCTTTTTAGCGCTCTAATCCAATCAGCTGATACTGCTTTTGTATTCATTCTAGTGTAGCGCATTGCATGCTCAACGATATCTTTATGTGTGTGTTCTCGTACCTTGTATCTTGGTCTTGGGTTTTCCGCAGGGTTTGGTGGCGCTGACCTTGTTCGGGCAGCTAGCGTCCATCAGCGCTCGCTTTAGCACACCGGTGCGTGTCTTCTTCCCCGAGGTCGAGTCACACTCTCCCCATGCTTCGAAGTCATACTTACACTCACCTGCAAAAGACACACAGCTTGCTTGCAACGACTTGCAACATGCAAAAGCAAAACAACACGAAATCTAACATTACTCTCTTACTGTTGTTATTGTGAAGGAGTCATCAGTGCATGCCACTCAGAAAAAATCTCCTTTCTGTGGAAGCCTGTTTCTTTATTCTGACTTTTTTTGTAATTGCTACTTTATATCTCGCAATACTGACTTTATCGCTCACAACTGAGAGCTTACACCTCACAATTCTGAGAAAACAGTCAGAATTGTTAAATAAGAAGTCGCAATAACCTTTATTTTTTATAGCTTTCAAACCATCTGTCACGCAGAGAAACTTTTTGACCATGCAATAAGTTTAAAACCACATTTTTTTCTTGTTGAATATCCTGTTTCACTCAGCTTGCGGAAGGAAAATGGGTTGCGGACTACACAAGGGACAAGAAAACACAACCCAGACTACATTAAATACAGGTTCGCTTACAGTGGGGTTTGTGCCAAGCACAATTTGTTCATTTTGCGAGGTGAATTATTGGCTGCCGAGAGCATGAGACCATCGAAACGCAATTTTACACGATAAACAATTTAGGTACTGTGTTGGGCTGGCACTTGACGGCTAATGTAAAATCAGGATCCTGAAGCAAAACCAATTGCGAAGCCCTGATCTATGCTCTCGCTCCTGTATCTCTCGTCTCATTTCATCTTTCATTCTTTCTGTCCATGCGTTGGAGCGATTTCTCTCGGTCTCCGCCGGAATGGATGAGGGTTAAACTGCTTCAATCAAGCACAAAATTGTCTCTAATGACATATTTAAAGGCAGAGAGAATGTAATTACATGCAGCAGCCCTCCGGCTGATCGGCCGCTGTCCTGAACCGAGACCCTCCAAAATGAGGCTGGTGTGAAATAGAGCCCTTATAACTGGAGAGGAAAAAATCTGCACCAGACATCAGCGTTTCGACGCTAAACCGCACTGACACGGCTGCTGAACTACACAGAAATACACAGAGGATTCATCACTCAACGCTTAGTTTGATCATGTTTTATTAAGTCTGTGATTTCTGATGTTCTTTCAGAGCGAGACGGTCTTGCACATTCCCAGAGAGAGACTTCTTAGAGAAAACACCCTACAGTTTCACTGTTTGTTGATAGTTTATGTGCATACCTACAAATCCCGAGGGAAGGTGGCATATGCTCTCACTCACTCACACACACACACACTCACACACGATGGTATATTCTGCCAGCTTGTGTCTGGCTCTAGCTGCAGTTGTGTCAATTCTGAGGACAGAATTCTGTGAGAATCTCCATCTTGTTACTCCTCAGCCCTGGCTTATTTACCCCGAGCAGGTGTGTGTGTGTGACTTCTCACCTCCAAACTGCTTTTTCCAGTTGCAGGGGATTTTGCAGCGCTGCGTTTTGATGGTCTGTTTACAGTCAGTGCCGGTGCGAGTGCCCTCTCTGGTACCCAGGCCGCAGTCACCCTCATTAGCCACACACACGCTCCACTGCCACTCGCCACAGTCCGATTTACGCTCTCTCTTACCTGTCAGAGCACACACACTTTCATGCCGCACCGTACAATTGTATGTATGAGAGCCAGAGAGAGTGTGTGGGTTGATATGGAGCAGCGTGAGATGATACAGAGCAGTGTGTGTGTGTGTGTGTGGAAATATACAGCTCTGTGGGATAACATAGAGGAGCACTGGGAAGTATAAAGTGCTGAGACGTGCTGTGACGTAAGTTTAGAGCAGTATGGGTGATATAGAGGGGCATTGTAATATAGAATGGTGTGGGCAACAGAGCAGCATGGGTGATATACAGTAGAGCAGTATGAAGTGCATGTGTCTGCTAATAAATTTATTAACCCATGGAGGTCTGGATGTGGAGTCATACTCAAAATTGAAGAGGAAAAACACACTACATGCTGATCCCACTTTGATGTCAAGTCCTTAAAACAAGTCAAAATGAGGCTCAGTAGTGTTTGTGGCCTCCCTACAATGCCTGGGCATGCTCCTGATGAGGTGGAGGATGGTCTCCAGAGGGATCTCCTCCCAGACCTGGACTAAAGCATCTACCCACTCCTGGACAGTGTGTGGATGGAGTGAGACATGATGTCCCAAATGTGCTTAGTTGGATTCAGGTCTGGGGAACGGGCGGCCAGTCCATAGCATCAATGCCTTCGTCTTGCAGGAACTGCTGACACACTCCAGACACATGAGGTGTAGCGTTGTCTTGCATTAGGAGGAACCCAAGGCCAACCGCACCGGCATATGGTCTCACAAGGGGTCTGAGGATCTCATCTCAGTACCTAATGGCAGTCAGGCTACCTCAGGCGAGCACATGGAGGGCTGTGCGGCCCACCAAAGAAATGCCACCCCACACCATTACTGACCCACTGCCAAACCGCTCATGCTAGAGGATGTTGCAGGCAGCAGAACATTCTCCATGGCGTCCCCAGACTCTGAAACATGTGCTCAGTGTGGACCTTCTTTCAACTGTGAAGAGCACAGGTGTTGGGCTGTGAGCACAACCACCACCTGTGGACGTCCGGCCCTCATACCACCCTCAAGGAGCCTTCTGACCGTTTGAGCAGACACATGCACATTTGTGGCCTGTTGGAGGTCATTTTGCAGGGCTCTGGCAGGGCTCCTCCTGTTCCTCCTTGCACAAAGGTGGAGGTAGCGGTGCTGATGCTGTGTTGTTGCCCTCCTTAGGCCTCCTCCACATCTCCTGAAGTACTGGCCTGTCTCCTGGTAGCGCCTCCATGCTCTGGACACTACGCTGACCGACACAGCAAACCTTCTTGCCTCAGCTCGCATTGATGTGCCATCCTGGATGAGCTGCACTACCTGAGACACTTGTGTGGGTTGTAGACTCCGTCTCATGCTACCACTAGAGTGAAAGCACCGCCAGCATTAAAAACATCAGCCAGAAAGCACAGGACCTGAGAAGTGGTTTCCTTTATTGGGTGTTGCTAATTGCCTATAATCTCCACCTGTTGTCTGTTCCATTCACACAACAGCAGAAGTGTGATTGACCTGGAGTTACTTTGTGTTCTTTAAGTGTTCCCAGTGTATAAAGCAGCATGGGGTAATATAAAGCAGTAGGGGTAATATAGAGTGTCATAGGTGATATAGAGTGGCATGTATGAGTGAAATAGAGCCATATGAGGTAAAAATGAGAGGCATGTGTGCCTCACAAAACCTTCACTTTCACTTTCAAACAAATAGACTGGTGTGGTGATACAGAACAGTATGGGGTAATGTAGAGAAACAAGGTTAATAAAGAGCAGACTGAGATGAGATAATATAAAGTGTCATGCTGATATAAATCAGGATGGGGATATATTTAAAATGTGGGTGGTATAGAGCAGTATGGGGTAATACAGAGAAATATGTGGCAATGCAGAGCAGTAAGAATAGAAAAGATACAGTATTGTGGGCATGTGTGGTGATATTATATGGTATAATCTAGCACACTGAGAGGTAATATAGAGCAGTGTGGGCTAATGGGGAAATACATTGTAGCATATGGCATAATACAGAGCAGTAAGAGTGATACAGGAAAGATAATGTTCTGTTACCTTGTTTCTCTGTTTTTCCACCGTCTGCCAGCGTCACTGTGACAGTCAGGAGGGCCAGTAGAGCCACACACACCCACTGATGCTGCATGCTGGGAAAAAAATACATGCACATTAACTGTAAGGCTCATAATACCACAAAAATATCAGCCTGTAAAATGCTTCATCAACATACATGCAGAGACTGTCCTTCTCTCTCCTTCTTTCAGTCATTCTCTCTCTGTCTCTCAGGAGGAAAAGTAAAGGTGGATTGAATAATTAGAAAGCAATTTTATCCCAAACGCTCGGCTGCACTTCAGTTACAGTAGCAGTGCAGCCCATCGGCGACATCACCTCCATTTCAATTACTTATGAGCCTCCCTCTCTCGCTCGCTCTCCTTTTCTCTTCCTATTTCTGGTTGGCTGGTTTCCTGCTGTGCCCATAAGCACTGGCTAGCTGGACTTTTTCCCTCATGTTAAAGACACTCAGCCATTTTCTCTCATCGGGTGGATCTCACGAAATGGCATGTCCAGGTCAAATGTAAATTAAATGAAGCCCATATTTACAGTATAAAGATGTATTATTTTCAAGACCCTCCAATTTTCCATGATTCGGCATCATAGCTGTGATGAGGAAAAAAAGGGTGAAAACGTAGCATTCTGGTATCTGTTGCACTGCTTTTTATGCATACTGAAAACGTTATTGCCTTACAGTATCGAGAGTAACCACTGAGGATCATGGGAATCGTAAAAGATGCAAAAGTAAAACACCCAGATGCATCACCGTAACAAGCATTTTGGGACTAGATTTTTGAAAAGTCATGAAAATAAGGTCACAATTCCTAAAAAAAGAGACCCAGTGGTGCTTCTGAGAGACTGGTCCCATCATTTCGGTCTGTATCTCTCAGTGCTAATCACGCCGGACGTCTCTCTGCTGGGTCGGAGTGAGCACACACCTGAGCTGTTCCACTCCAGTCAGACCGTGAAATCGTCAGAGCCACATAATAACCGTGATTTCAGTCAGATGGGCAAAAACCTGCCAATCAAAGACTCATGAGTCATGACATATAAAGGCGGATCGGATCGTTAAAGCATAATCTGCCCTCCAAACCCTGATTAGCAACACTGCTAGTGAATGTGTGATAGGGGATGAGAGAGAGGATTAGCCTGGAGTGATGTGACAGGAGCTCTGAGATTTGAGGACCAGACTGCAGGGTTAGGTAGAGTCCAATTCAATACCTCAATGTCAATTGAAGCGATGAAGCAAACAAGATGCACAACTCTTACCTTACATGGAACCTGGTTTACCCATGAGCATGTTGTCACATACATTTAATGTATCCATTTTTTCCTGCAAAAATCTGATATTTATATTGCCTGATGTCATATAGCATAAGAAAAATGGAATAATATAAATTATATCTACACCCTATATAAATCTTATAGTATTACTAAGGTGTACGCTGTATAATTAATTCATAATTACTATAAAATATTAATAGAAATACTTAAAATCATAATAATAAGTGATATATTTTTATAAATTAAATTAGACATTTACATTAAATAATATGATATAAAATCAATAATAATAAATTAAATAACAAATATTTATTAAATATTTATTCAATACCTCAATAATAAATGTATTCAATTTTTTTTTTATTTAAAGTTAAGTAATGGTAACACTTGACTTCAATAGTCCACTTTAGACATTCTACTAACAGCAAGTAACTTTGTAACTACATGTTAACTAGCAGTCAGTACTTGTAAACTGTCTACTAACACTTTATTTTGATAAATCCACAACACACTACATCCTGACTATCAGAGACTTACTCTACTAACCCTAAACCTCCCCTAACAGTCTGCTCTGGGAGTTACAGACATGTAGTTACAAAGTTACTTATAGTTAGAAGAATGTCTAAAGCGGACTATCGAAACAAATAAACTTAAGAGCACATCTGTTTCCTATTAAATGAAGCAGGGAATGGACAAACTGATAAAACACACAGCTTGAAATGACTGCAAGTCTTTTCGGACAAAAGCATCTACAAAATTCATAAATGTAAAAGGACAGATCCCATAATAATCAATCTGTTATTGTTGTGATGGACTAATGCCATTCCTCTTTTTTGCGTGACTCCTTCAGTAAATCAATCTTCCTCATTTCAGCTCATGTATTGACTCGATGTGAATTTTTCCCAGTCTTACTAGACAGAAATCACAAATATCTACACATCAAACCTCCACAGACCCAAAAGAAAGGCCACTAGTGTCACAAGACAAATCACTTGTGCTTTCTTACAAACCCCTACAGAATGAAGACCTGAGGGAGGTCAGCCGTGCGTGTGTGTGTGTGTGCACTGAGGTAAAGCTGTTATCCAGCTCTAACACTCCATTAGCTCATTGATCAGTGTAAAAGCAGGAGAGAGAGAGTGACAACGTGATCCATCAGAGTGAAACACACTCTCTCTCACACACACAGAAAAAAGCTCGTCATTCGCAATTGACAGAATTCTGTAAGCCTGGAGCATTGGCTCTTAAAGGGACGGTACACCCAGACAGCCAAACACTGTTATCATTTATTCACCTTCATGTCACACGAAACCTGTGTGATTTTCTTTTGAGGAATAAGAGTTTGTTTTTCTTTCCCAGAATAAAAGCGGACAGTCAGCCAAAAAACAGGATGAAAACTTGGGCCTGTTCCTCTCATACAGTGTAAATCTCACAGACGCTCTTCTGAAGCCTCATGTTTTCATACGCGCTGTGAGTGACAGGGTTTTATCCGCGCTCAGTCTGGCTTTGAGAGGAAAAGCTTCGTGCTTGATCCAGCTACTCTGACTCAGACCCAAACACGGATTTGTTGAGTTCTTTTAGTGATCAGGGGGCGGAGCTTATCACAACCTGTTAGAATGCAGAAAACAAGAAGATGATCTGCAGAAACCGGATAAATGTGATCTTTAGAGGAATGAACCGGAGAAAACACCGTCAGCATCCACTATACTCCTATAATAAACTTGCTTCCACTATTATTTCGCCTCCAATGTTCTTACAACGTTCTGGAAAGGTTCTTATGAGCAAACGTTCTTCAAGTAACATTAATTTAGCACAAAGACATTATTTGTCAAAACCAGTCTTAAGTTGTAGAAATAGACAAAAATACATTTTATGGGTCAAAAGTCATTATAAGAGCACGTTCCATAAAGATATTTTGAACTTCTTTAATAATAATAATTGTATAATAAATAAAACTAGATAAAAAAGTTTGTCAAGACAAACTTTAAGTTGGCTTGAGAAAGCAGTGGCTTAAAGCTTAAAAAAGTTTCAAAAGTTTCAAATAGTTAAGTTACTAGCATGTTTCTAGCATGATAAGCAAGTTACTAGCATGTTGTTAGCATGATAAGCATGTGACTGGCATTTTGTTACCATGATTAGCATGTTACTAGCATGTCGCTAACATGTTTCTAGCATGATTAGCATGTTGCTAGCATGTTTCTAGCATGATTAGCATGTGACTAGCATGTTGCTAGCATGTTGCTAGCATGATTAGCATATGACTAGCATGTTGTTACCATGATTAGCATGTTACTAACATGTCGCTAACATGTTTCTAGCATGATAAGCAAGTTACTAGGATGTTGCTAGCATGTTTCTAACATGATTAGCTTGTGACTAGCATGTTGCTACCATGTTTCTAGCATGATTAGCATGTGACTACCATGTTGTTACCATGATTAGCATGTTACTAGCATGTCGCTAACAAGTTTCTAGCATGATTAGCATATTGCTAGCATGTTTCTAGCATTATTAGCATGTGACTAGCATGTTGCTAGCATGATAAGCATTTTGCTTGATGTTGCTAGCATGATTAGCAAGTTACTAGCGTGTTGCTAGCATGACTAGCATGTTACTACCATGTTACCAGCATGTTGCTAGCATGATTAGCATTTTGCTAGCATGTTTTGCTAGCATGATAAGCAAGTTACTAGCGTGTTCCTAGCATGTTGCTAGTAACTTGCTAGCTTGATTAACATTTTACTCGCCTAGTGCTAGCATGTTTCTAGCATGATTAGCAAGTTACTAGGATGTTGCTAGCATGTTTCTAGCATGATTAGCATGTGACTAACATGTTGTTACCATGATTAGCATGTTACTAACATGTCGCTAACATGTTTCTAGCATGATTAGCAAGTTACTAGAATGTTGCTAGCATGTTTCTAGCATGATTAGCATGTGACTAGCATGTTTCTAGCAAGATTAGCATGTGACTGCCATGTTGTTACCATGATTAGCATGTTACTAGCATGTCGCTAACATGTTTCTAGCATGATTAGCATGTTGCTAGCATGTTTCTAGCATGATTAGCAAGTTGTTAGCATGATTAGCATGTGACTAGCATGTTGCTAGCATGTTTCTAGCATGATTAGCATTTGACTAGCATGTTGTTACCATGATTAGCATGTTACTAACATGTCGCTAACATGTTTCTAGCATGATTAGCAAGTTACTATGATGTTGCTAGCATGTTTCTAGCATGATTAGCTTGTGACTAGCATGTTGCTAGCATGTTTCTAGCATGATTAGCATGTGACTACCAAGTTGTTACCATGATTAACATGTTACTAGCATGTCGCTAACAAGTTTCTAGCATGATTAGCATGTTGCTAGCATGTTTCTATCCTTATTAGCATGTGAATAGCTTGTTGTTAGCATGATTAGCATGTTACTAGCATTATTAGCAAGTTACTAGCATGTTGCTAGCATGATTAGCAAATTACTAGCATGTTGCTAGCATGATAAGCATGTTGCTAGCATGATTAGCATGTGACTAGCATGTTGCTAGCATGACTGCAGGGTGTTTAGAGTTGAATTTAGACAGTTGGCAGAGTCTTGGCT
>JAUMHQ010000051.1:141388-156708 GCA_032361165.1 Enteromius paludinosus
GACCGAAGATCTGGACCGAGTTTGGAGTCTGTAGAGTTAAAGCTCTAGGAGGAGTAGCGTTTAGAAATTTTAGTCTCGGAAGAATAATAAGTTTAAGTAGTAGATCAGTAAGTTGGCTTTCTCAAGCCAACTTAAATATTGTCCCTCATGACTGGTTTTGAGCTCCTGGGTCACATTTATACAGGGTTCATGAATGTTTATTCTGAAACATATGCGTTTATCATGCTTCGAAACATTCAAGGGTAACGTTATCGCAATGTTTCTTCATCTAACCCCAAAAAAACCTTTAAAAAGCCCTGAATGTTCAGAAATAACATCTTTATAACTTAAAGGGAACGCTTTTGTCATCTGGGTCTGAGCTCAAAGAGAAAACAGTTTCCCGCTGGTAATTACGACACACCGGTATTCATATGCACTCATCTCATAAAAAAATCATTGTGACATGACTGGAAGGCGGCGTGTGCCAGAACGGGGAGGAAATGTGAATCGTTAACAGAAACACTTGTGTTTACAGAGAGTTCTTTCTGCTGTTAACACACCGTTCTGTCAAGAGGTCAGCTTCTGGAGAACAAGAACACTGTCAGCGCTGTGTGTGTGTGTGTGTATTTCTGCTTTATTTAGTCACATTTATAGTAGAAGAATCAGCGACGAGCAGCTTCTCTGTTCAGTTTGCTGTGAATCTGTAAAACAGCAGAAACATTCAATAAGCTTCACTGACTGACAGACCGAGAAAAACATGAAAACAAGCAGCAGACAAGCCAATTCTTAACTAAAGACTTCGTCTTTTCAGTCTCTGCGAATTACTGGAATGACATTCATTGTTTATTCTTCCTCAGACGGGCGATATGATCACATTACAAGCTGAACAGAGAAAATATGACTGTGTCTTAGTAAACAGCGCTGAGTAGTAATGTAGTCTAGATTATTAAGCACCTCAGTTCAATGATATATTTAAAACAATCATAATCATACTAGTTATTTTTATTGATTGCATTACACAATAGCAGTTAATTATACATAATTCACTGATTGTCTCTTTGAATTGATCTTTCTGAAATAGCGTATTGGTTACATGGCTGATTCTCTAACTGTGGACACATTTGGTGTCTTATTCTTTAATAATTGTTGTGAATTAGAAGATGTTACAGTCCATAACATTCAGGCTTTCATCTTTCAAACTCATTTAAGTGCACGAATCCGTCATTTCTTATTTACATGTAATGCAAAGTTTCTTTCATTTGTCACATCAAATATATTTATACATGATATAAATTAAATGAAGATCGATATATACATAGAAATACATTCATGTGTGTGTTTAAATATACATAACAAACACACTTACACATATGCAAACAAAAACTTTTATTTTGGACGCGATTAATAGTTTGACAGCAGTAGATTTAATAAACACATTAGGTCAAAAGTACTCTGAAAGTGATTTTCTGTAAAGTAATGGATTACGTTACTCATTTTTATCATGTAATTTGGTATCAGTAATTGATTACACATGATTTGAGGAATCACTGATGTCTGGAACTCACACACACACACTCAACTTTAACACTTGAACACCTGACAGTGTCTTCAAATCCCTGACCCGTATGCAGCGAGCAGCCAGTCCTAATAAATCCAGACGGTATTCCCCTGTAGCGTTAATGCTGCGGGTCGGAGCGTCTGATCTCAGTAAACACAAGCCACAAAACACAAATCAAACAATCAGATTCATGAGAGAGAAACCCTGAGCAGAGCAGCGCTAAGCCTGCAGACTTACACACTCTCAGACGGATGGATAAAGCCGCCGGGTCTCCGATAAACCTGCCAGGCACCTGTAATCCCAAATCACTTTCACACACACACACACACAGCTCATAGCCAGCAAAACCCTCTCAAATGGAAAATAGATGGGATGTGTGTTGCAAATCGACTTTTTGACATTCGTGTCTTTCCATGAATTTCACTCCAGAGAAAAGTTCAGCCCAAGGGACGGAGCATTAGCTCACACACACACACACACACACACAGCTAAAACATCTTTGAGGATATGTCAGGAAGCACAACACCACCAAAGACGAGCCGCCTCACCTCACTCGACCCTGAAACACACGGGATGTGTCCCAACAGCACTCTCCCATACTACACTCACACTTCCTGCAGTACGCAGTATATACTACTGGTCAAGGCCTCCTTTTAGCTGTGTCCCTTTATCTAATGCTTCATCCCAATGAATGTAAATACATATAGGTAGTAGAATGTGCGTACACAGTAAGTATAAAAAAAAAAGTAAATTGGGACCCGAGCTTTTGTCTTCTTGCATCACGCAAACTGCTGGTTTCCTATATTTAACCCGACAGGAATCACGCAGGGCAGTACTTTTATTCTGACACCAACACAACGAAGACTATTTAAATAACAGCCTTGAGCAGCACCGTCTTTACCGTCCCCGTATCCCATGGCACGAGTATTATTTAGACGTTGCGCGCTGGATTGTCTTAGTTTTTCTCGGGCTGATGACAGATGGTGTTTTTGGAGGCAGGTGCGTGAACAAAGTAATTACATCCAAAATAGAGCATCGGCTCCATCATTAACACCCCACCCACATCGCTCACCTCTTCATCTTCAAAACACGGCCTGCCTTCGGGGCTTCTCAAACTTTTATCCTGCTTGTGTAAAATGATTCATGGCCAGCCCATAATAGAGAACCGAGCGAGGAGTAAACTTGCAAACACGAGGCCAATTTAGCGCCGCTGACACCTGCATTAGATCAGTGTTTGCAGCTGCTGCTGATACACCTGAAATCACTCGACAACACACAGAGAAAACTTACAGATATTCTACATTTTCTGCTTTTTTTATTAATATATCTATATGTTTTTTATGTAACATTTTTTGTTTAGTTTATTTATTTTTAGTAAGTTAAGATTTCAATAAAATGAGAAATGTTGCCTTGGTGGCTAGCAAAAAAAGAAATAATTTCAGTAAATGTTTATTTTAAGCACTCTAATTTTTTTTATGATTTTAGTTTCAAGTTAGGTTATTAATAATTACACATTTTACATAACCATTGAGTCTTAAATTACAGATAAAAAATATTAAAAATTCAATCTGACAGTTTATAATAAATTGGGTTTTAAACTTTTTTTTTTAAAGCATAATTATTATTAAACTCTTATATTTGAAGCGCACATATTACTATCATTGCAATAATACTTTTAATAATTGTTATTAATATTATATGTTTAAGTAATTTTCTTTACTTAAACTCTTGATTTAAAAATTTTTTATTAAATATGTTTATATATAATATAAAATATAATAATATAAATATAAATATATAATAACATACATATGTATATATATACAATGTATGTTTTTAAGTATTAGGTTTAAGTGTGTTTATATATGCATAATAAATAAATACAGTATACATACATGTACATATATTACATAAACAAAAACCTTTATTTTGGATGCGATTAATTGCGATTATATACTGTATATATACAGTATACACACACACACACAGCTCCCTCTTCAGGCACAGTAAGTCCCCAAAGACAGAAAGAGTAGCCTGTCCGTTTTTAACACACTATATCTATAGCACCGCTGAAGGCCAGGATTTTAGGAGTAAAAACTGAGGCTTCCTCACATCAAGCAGAAACAGTCGGCGTAAGACCAGCATTCTTCACAAATCCACAACCTACGAAGAAACAAAGAGCGCATTCAGAGAAATGCATCTCTTGTTAGTTTATTGAGCTTGTCAGGCTTTCTGTGGCTGTTCCTGACAGCTCAGACGCACACACACACACACACACACCTCCAGACACAAGAGCTCGGCTCACCAGTATTTTTCATGTTTGATTGCACTCAGAAACGTCAGAAGAGGTTTTCTCAATGGCCTCGGTATAGTTTTATTTAGCTCAATTAGCAATTCAACAATCTCAAAGTCTACAGTACCATCACACACACACACACACACACACACCTGACAAACACGTACAGGATGCCACTACATTTACATCTGTTCATTGCAATAAAACAAAAACCACTTGGAGAAAGTTATCTGGTATGTGCACCGAACATGGTTTTAATGTGGTAATGTATACACTTTTATTTTTTAAGTTGTGCAATCTACTTCTTTCTTCTGCATCATTGCTTATATTACTCTCTCAAACTGTGAAGCTGCTTTAAGACAATCTTTACTGTAACACACTATAAATAAAAGGTCACATTACACTGTGAAGCCAAGAAATAGGTATGTTTCTGACAAATAAAAGAAAGCTGAACCTCGATCAATCATTGTACATGTCAGAAACTATGATTACCAAGGTGCATGATCAAACTCTTCTGTAGTGTTTTACTGGTTCTAATGGGACTTATATGGGTTTAATGAAAACTCTAATGGTGCCCGAGGGTCTCTTTCTCTTGGTGCCCAATTAAAATCCTCTAAATCCTGATGGAATAACAGGCACTACTGGACAGGGTTGCCAGGTCTGTGTAAGAAAACCAGCCCACAAGACATTCAGAAATGGCCAAAAAACAGGCACAAATACCTTATTTACCAAAACAAGAGCAAAAAATGCCCAGAAATCAAGAGTTTACTAGTACACCAATTCTGCAGTAAACGCATGGTGCTACTAGAAAGCATCAGTGTGTGTGATACATTACTAAGAAATTAATTACTGCGATCTCTTTTTAAAAATGTAAAGTAAGGGATTACTCTAAATTCCTTTATCAGTTATTAGTACAGTAATCTAATCTTTTTTAGACTACCTTACCAACCTTCATTATTTAATTTTTCATTTATCTAGTTATTCTCATTCTTAATAATTAAGTAATTAACTGATATTTATTTTAACATTTTTACACAATTTCTATCTCTACATCTTTTAAATAGTAATTCTTCATTTATTAATTTTTATTTTATTTATTTAAATGAATCTTATTTTAAATCATCAATTTATTTATTTATTACTATTATTCATTTTAACAGTTTTTACATAATTTCTATCTCTACATATTTTAAGTAATAGTAATTCTTCAATATTTATAAAAAAATATTTATCTGGTTTAATCTTTTTTAAATTATTTATTATTATTATAATTCTATTTTAAATAATAAAATATAATATTTTTCTACACAACTTTTACCTCTTTTTATTCTTTAAGCAATTATTAATTCTTCATTTACTATTATTTTAAATTTATTATTTTTTGTAAATATATTTTTACAGACACCTCATCAAATGCCTATCCGTGTGTCGTCCAACGTCTCACCACTGGAAGGTTAACAGCTCAAGAGTTTGTAATGATAATTGCAGAGGAACCCATCGGAGGAGCTTCTGGTGTATTTGCCAGTTTCTCTGTGAGTTTCCTCCCCGCTGTTGTTCAGGATGCTGGGCTCTCAGTCAGCCATATATTAACGGAGGAGTTGCGTTATTTTTGGTCAGGACTTGGAGAGTGTGAAGCAGAAGAAAGCAAGCGACATAAAGGGAGAGAAGGAGTGGGTGTGCTCTTTAAAGAACAGCGCTCTGAACACACACACACACACACACACACACAGGTCGCCGCTCTTATCCCACAGCAGCTTCTTCCAGCTTCAGCAGCACTCAGAAGTCAGGAACAGAGAGAGGTGTTGGAGAGAGCGGGCGGAGCGGTGGGCGGCTCTGACCCGGCTCCTGACCGCCGCCATTCATCTCCCGCTTTATTTACAGACCCGCGCTCGTTTGTGAACGGCTACAGTCGAGATTAGTAGGTGGACGCGTCCCCGATTAAACTTTCCAGAAGCCCTCCTCTTCCTCGCCGTCTGTTTGTGAAGATATCAGCCAACATTGCTCTGCTTTAATCCCGATCTTATAATCGCTCCGATTAGCCACGCCATCCGCCAACTTATCATCAAGAGCCAGGAATCAGCATCATTTACTCGCCCCGAAGAGCCTAGACAGTTTTTACTGCTCTTTACAGCACAAAGCTAGTCCAGGCGATTCACGTGTGAAAGCATCGCTCATAAAAAGCCATTATTTGCTCAAAACCTGAATGACTTCAGAAGACTTTGATTGTCTTAGACACGGGTTTTCAATCTTTCCATTGACCTCCGAATATAATTAGCTTTGTGCAGATGACCCCCATCTAAAAATGTCATGTACAAAGATCCAATTACATTTGTGAAAATTAGTAAGTTTGTCATTAGTAATATTGTGTTCATTTTATTTGTGTTTATTATGCAATTAAAGTGTTATCGGCATTATTTATCTAAATCCATATTTAATATATTATCTCATTTTTATTTATTTGTGTGAATCTTTTTTAGTATTCATTTTAATCACATTTTCATTATTTTTTGTTTTCAAATTAACTCTACAGAAATAACTTATTTTAATCATTTCTATATCATAAAAAACCTATTTGATCTATTTTTCTAATTTTTATAATACAATTAGTGAGTGCTATGGACTATTTTTCTATTTATTTTTCACATATATTTCTGTATTTATTTTAGTCTAATTCGAATATTAATTTAATAATATTTTGTATTAATTTTAATATTTTGTTCATTTCATTTTACTTATTTTACTAAGTATTTTTTAATCAATTAATATTTATTTAACACATTTTTTATATTTATTTATTTGAATCTGTTTTATTTTTTATTAATTCATTTTTCATTATTTATTTATTTAGTTATAATTATAATTTTTTTCCTTTCTAAATATGGATTATTTTTATTCTATGAAGAAGTGCAGCTCCAGTGGTCTTTCATGTCCACCGCAGACACAAAAGATGTCAGAAACTTGTCTGACCTCTTCCTTCAGCCACAAACCATCAATCATAACCTGTTTATGTGCTCCAGGTATTGATGATACAACAGCTCATTAAATCAACACACAAACTGATTGGGAATAATCCATAATTTCCCCGGAGCATTGGCCGGACCCTCGTCTCGCGTCTTTAATTGGGTGTCAGCCGTAATGACTCGAGGGCCCCGGAGAGGTTTGTGCGAAAAGACAGAGACAATAAAAATAAATGTGGGCCGCAACATTAGAGCAGCGTCTGTGTTATTATGTGTGTTGACTACAGAGGCTCTTAAGATGAGATGAGCATTACGTGTGTGTGAGTCAGTCGGGCCACAACACCCCTATTAAACACTTATTCTGGCCCACTGCGTCAGCCATTAGTGCTGAGATTACAGACGCTCCGTACAGACCGCATTCACTATACATAATGATCTCACACACACACGCACACACGCACGCACGCTGTCAGCAGCTTTCAGAAAACTCACCGTTTCTCCACCTACACACTCTTAAAAATACACATCTTTATTAGAATCAATGGTGCCATTAAGAGCCTCCAGCAGCCACAGACTCTTTCTGATTCAGATTATTACAATCTTCTGCACACTAAGACAAAACGCTTTGTGTGAAAAGATCGCTAAAAGATTTCTTGAGGTACCAAAAACAGTTCTTCTGTGGCATCGCTGCCAAAATACCAGTTTCTAACATGTACAAAGCACCAACAAAACGAATATTGTACAAAATTGTAAAAAAATGATTGTAGTATATTACATTATTTACTGTATTGTCAGCTGTATTATTTAAAAAATATTTTTATTTAAATATTTATTAACTTTTTTTTTAATGTTTTTCCCCTTTATTTTTCCATATTAATTCTTTATTTGTTTTTCTTTCCCCCCACAGACTCCCTGAAAAACTATAATATAATATAATATAATATATATTTATATTTAATTCAAATTTGCATTATTTATTTGCTTATTTAAATCTATTTCTATTTTAACTTTTCATTACTTTTTTTAATTTATTTTAATTATTTTGTATTTGTTTTACATTTATTTAAAAGTATGCATTTTTTTCTTCTTCTAGATTTACCCTGAATTGGAAGTAGGCTTTATTTATTTATTTAAACACATTTATTTATCTATTTGCATTTTTTTTTTTATCAAAGTTTTATTCAATTATAATTTTATATAAACAAATATATTTATTTTTATATTAAATTTTTCTAACAATATTTAGAATCTAGATCACACTATTTTTCCAGAGGCCTCCAACAATGCGCTAGAATACGAGTTTGTAAATTGAATGATCTGTTTGGATCTCTTGTGTGGAGAGCAGCAAATCGTCCTCAAAACACCTCAAAGGTTTCATGAAAAATGGTTCTTTTAAAAACTGAACTGGTAGCAACAACAATGAATCAGATTCTGAGCGCTGAACGTCAGTCTGAGCCAACAGCCGTTGGAAATCTGGCATCCGAGGCTGAGAAATGTTGCTTTCGAACACCGACTGAACACATCCAACATCTCAGCCAAACACATGAAAGTTTTCCTGCTTCTGCGTTCTGCAGATCAATACAGCTTTCTCTTGGCCCGCGTCTCCATCACCGTGATTAACAACATCACATCAGCTTTAATAATTCAGTCTGTAACAAACTTTCCATCTCTCTCCAGCTGTTAACAGCTCTGCATCGATCCCATCTGATCTTATTATTAGCACGTGCTGTTTGTCTCTTTGTCGGGTCATTTTTTCAGGGCTTTGGGTCTCAGGGGTTTCTTTAATTGATCTGTTTCTCAGGCAGAGCTCAGAGGTCAACGTCTCAAACACTGCTCAGCTCTTCTCCAACGTCAACACTACAACAGAACCGTTCGCTTCCCTGATCAGTGTTCCTGCGCTTATTGTGGACGATTCTTGTATAAAAAAAACTAAACTGATGAACCGTGAGGATTTTCCTATATTATTATGACACTTCCTATATTATTTTCTACTGTACTAGTGTTAGTGGATTTATTAACTTTTTGCATTATTTAGTATTTATTACATTTATCACAGTTTTTTAAATTCAATTTATCATTATTTATTTGCATTATTTCAATCCATATTTTTAATTATTGCTTTTATTTTTTTTCCACACTCTTTGAACTAGAAGTCTCATAGGCAATTTTTATACATAATATAATATGATACAATAATTACATCATTTATGTGTCAGATACTATTTTAGTTTTTGAGATTTTAGTTTACATATTTAGTTTTTAGATCCAATTACATTTGTGAAAATTAGTAAGTTTGTCATTAGTAATATTGTGTACATTTTATTTGTGTTTATTATGCAATTAAAGTGTTATCGGCATTATTTATCTAAATCCATATTTAATAAATTATCTCATTTTTATTTATTTGTGTGAATCATTTTTAGTATTTATTTTAATCACATTTTCATTTTTTTTTTATTAACTCTACGGTAATAACTTATTTTAATCATTTCTATATCATTAAAAACTTATTTTTATGATCTATTTTTTCTCAACATTTTTATAATACAATTAGTGAGTGCTATGGACTATTTTTCTATTTATTTAAATATTTTTTTCACATATATTTTTGTATTTATTTTAGTCTAATTTGAATATTAATTTAATCATATTTTGTATTAATTTTAATATTTCGTTCATTTCATTTTACTAATTTTACTAAGTATTTTTTAATCAATTAATATTTATTTAACACATTTTTTATATTTATTTATTTGAATCTGTTTTATTTTTTATTAATTAGTTTTTATTATTATTTAGAATTTGCTTATGTTTTGTTTTCTTTCAGATTTTAAAGTAAACATTTTGAAGTTTTAATTTGTTTTTGTTTATTTGTAATTATGTCTATACTTTATTAATTAGTCTGTAGGATACATATAGATATATACAGAAACATGCTGCTAGTACATTTCATGAATACATTACAAAAGAAATTGATTGCATTTTGGGTTTTTTGTGTTAATAATTATGTATATTTACTTAGATTTTTTTTTTATATATTTATTTAAATAAAAAAATAAAAAAACCTTAAATACTTTAATTATTGTAAACTTGACAAATGCTATGCATGTACATGTTGTGCACGCAAGAAATTAGTTCATTTTAATTTAAAAGCTCAATATGAATTTATTTGCAAAAACAAAAGTTTGTTTTTGAAAAATCTCTAGTTTTCTTAAGTTGTCAGAAATTCTTATACTTCATTGACCCATATATTTCATATTTTATTTAAGCTAAATGTGATTATATTTTAAGGCTTTTATGGTTTTAGTTAACTATAACACCACCAGTCATAGACCAGTATATAATATATTGTCTCTTATGTGATTTGAGACAGTATTTTAACATAGAAATGTACATTTCTGAATAGTTTCTCGATGTTTCTAGCCTCTCGCTTTGGGATAATTTCCTCCCGGTATCTGTTTTTAACAGAACTAATGTGTGTTCATTAACAGCCATTGAGTCACTCAATCTGTCAATCACTCCACTTACTTCACTGCTTCTTTTCTTTCAGTCTCGGGTGACTTCACACTGAGAGACAATCATCTCACTTCATTAGACAAACACAAACAACCCAGCACTCCCGCAGGGAACGGGAAGGAGTCTGAGACAAACACAACAGACAGACAGACAGACCGAGAGCAGAGACGGCTGATTCAGGTGATCTGATCAATAATCACCTGCCAGATACTCAGCGGAGAGGTGCATGCTGGGAAAAGAAGTTTCACGGATTAACTGATCATTATTTTCAAAGCAAAAGCGGTCATTCAATCGCTCACGGAGGAGAAAACAGCCAATCAGAGGTTGGCAGAGTTTAAAACTCAATGACTTTCAGTTCAAGAGCCAATGGACAGTCAGCTCTTAATGACATCAGCATTAGTTCTGCTGGACACGAGCTCAGATCCATCAATACGAGAGATCCCAGTCAGCTCAGACAAACAACCCAATGAGCCTAAGGATGATTGCATTTTATTAAAGGTCCATTTACACCAGGAGCCACAACCATAGCTGGAAAGCCTATTATCATCGATGCTGGAAACCGTTAAAGCCGCTTAATAATTTCAGTGTTGGAGTTTGTAAGCGAAATGAACACTTTTATTCATCGAGAATATTTTCAATTGATCAAAAGCCACAGGAAAAATGTTTTCAATGTTACAAAAGCTGGTATTTTCATCAAAGAATCCTGAAAACATGGTTTCCATAAATTCAGCTTTGTATGACAGGAGTAAATTATATTTTAAAGTATATTCAGACACAAAAGTTATTTTAAATTACAATAATATTAAACCATTTTTACTGTATTTTTGATCAAATAAATCAGCCTCAGTGTGCAGAATACACCTCTTTCAAAAACATTAGAATTATAAATAGCTTTGCATCACAGGAATAAATTACATTTTAAAATGTATTAAATTCTAAAATGTAATTAAAAATAAAAATCATTCCATTCACCTCTGATCAAAAGTGACATGCATAGAAATTTATATTTAAATACTGTGTGTATATTTACATATATATATATATAGATAGATAGATAGATAGATAGATAGATAGATAGATAGATAGATAGATAGATAGAAATGTTGTTTAATGTCTACTCAGTACTCTGAAATACAATTATCCAATTTTCCACAAAAAAAAAAAATTAAGAAGCAGAACAGTTTTCAACATCGATAATAATCAGAAATGTTTCTTGAGCAGTAAATCAGTATATTAGAATGATTATAGAAAGATCATGTGACACTGAAAACTGAAAATACAGCAAAGAGCTATTTTAAATAAAAATTATATTGCACAATTTTTTACTGTATTTTTGATCAAATAAATCAGCCTCGGTGAGCTCTTTTAGAACCATTCAACGCATTCAGTATCGAAACTAAGAATAACGCTTGTATAAGCACAGACCACACTGCTTGTTTCGTAACACCATCAGTTACATCCTCACTCAGTTAATCAAGTCAATGGAATCATGTGTCAGTTCAGACAGAGGTCTGTGTATTCCCCACCGGACCAATCTGGTGCAACGGGATCAGCGAGTGTGTGTGTTTCCATGGAACATCCTTCTGAGAATCTAAACTCTGTGTGTGTGTTCCATACACAAGCAAAGCTGTTATTCTCCATCGGCCTCCTGCACCTTAGCGACCCAATGTATGAGAAAGCGGCCTCAAGCTGCTTGAATGAAAAGAGGGAATCGAACAGAACAGACAGAGAAATGCAACAACCCCCCTGCACCTCTACCCAGCATGCTTTTGTGTTAGTATGTGTATATAACCACCAGTTCCCACATAGTCGAGCAGACCCACCGGAGATTAATCTCCACTGACAACATCAGCTGATCGCACGCTCTCAAAATAAAGAGAGTTTTCACAGCCGTGACACCCAAGAACCATTTCTGGTTCCTATTAAAATAGCCATCTTGTGAAGATCATGGAAGCTTATTTCTGCCATGAGATAAAACAAACGGTAAAAAATAAATAAGGTACATGTGACTTTGCCTTGACTTTTTTCCTCACCATTGTGAGAAACAAAGTCATGATTGTGATATAAACTCGCAATTCTGAGAAAAAACACATATTCTATTCTGAAGAAAAACTTCTGAAATCTGAGATATGAACAGGTCGTTCAGAGATGTTAACTTACAATTATAAGAAAAAAAGTCCAAATTGTAAGATGTTAACAGTTCTGAGGGGAACATATGTCAGAACTGTGAGATGAAAACTCACAAATTCTGAAAAAAAGGCTGAAATGTGAAATATAAACTTAAAATTCTGAGACATAAACTCACAAATTGTAAGAAAAAAGTCACAATTGTGAAACAAACTTGCAAATTCTGGAAGTAAAAGTCTAAACTGTGAGATATAATGTTGCAGTTCTAAGCAAAAAATTAAAGAAAGTCTTTTTTTTCTCTCCGAAATGTAAGATATAAACTCGTATTTCTGAGAAAGAAGTCCAATTTGTGATATAAACTTGCATATTCTGAGAGAAAGACAGAACTGTGAGAGACTGACTTAAAAAAATCCAAACTTTCATAAAATGAAAAAACCCCATCAAATTTAAGATAAACATTTTTTGAGAAAAATTCCAATTCTGAGATAAAGTCCAAACTGTGAGATAAAAACTGGATAATAATCGAGTCATAACTCGGTCTGTGAGTGCTGATCTGAGCAGGACTGGTTCTGATTGGTTCACTGATAACTATAGCAACAGCAGCGTCGTTGAGGCCCGGTGCTCGGAGCGCCGAGGGTCACACGGCACCCGCTTATTCTCATTCCAGTCAGGAACGACCCACTTCACACACCACCCTGGGAAAAAACGGCCTCTCTTACACACACACAAACACGCTCTATACGTGGAGTCTGAATGCAGACGATGCACACACACACACACACACACACACACGCACACAAGGCGCACTCAAAAGCAGACGTAAGCCGCTGAGATTTTCACCTGTCACTGTGAGGAGAGGAGGAGCATGAGATGTGTGTTGATCAGGAGCCGCTCTCCGTCTCTCCTGTCGTCCCGGAGGGGATGTTCCCGCACAGATGTGGGCCGGACAGATAAAAGGTGGACCACGGAGAACCCGTTTAAACGCTCTTCTAAGGAAACGCTTTGAAGTTTAAACAGGAAATGCATGCTTTCCTGCATAACAATGTGATTTACATCACCCTGTCCGAGAAACATCGGCGGCTGGATCTCACGAAACATGTCGGATTTCACTCCAAATTCAATTACAAAGAAAAAAAATAAGAGACAAATTTCTGAATTTTGTATATGAATCATATATATTTAATGCAATAAGTTAAAGTAAAATTGAAATCTAAAACATATTATACAATATGCATTGCTGTAATACAAAAACATTTTAGAATAATGATAATTGTATGGATTTTTGGCATTATGCAATAATCTTAAGGAGAATTAAATATTTTCTGTAGATACTTTAATGCAAATAATGTTTAATATCTATATACTCTATTAAAATGTGTATTACATTGAATTAAAAAAAAAAGTATTTCAATTTAAAAATAACATTTAAATGTAAAACTGCATATTTATTGCTCTAACAAACAATACAATAATACATAAAAATAAAATCAACATTCAAAATAATGATAAATTTGAAAAATAAGAAAATTATTTTTTGCATTAACATTATTTTTTTGACAATTAAAAATAATTAGTAATAATATAATAATAAACAAGTAACTTTTAAAAATTAATCGATTAAAAAAATTATATATACTGCAATGCAAAAAATATTTTTTACATTGAAAAATATATTTAAAAATAAATTCAATTATTTAAAACATTAAAACAGCACTTAATTACAATGTAATGAAAATCAACATCCAGAAAAATGATTCACGCTTAATGTAGCGCCATGAGATATAAAAATAGCCATTTTTTCTTTAATGCAAACTATAATTCTGTTGGTTTTGAGGTGAGATGTCACTCCTCTCCAACCAGAGGAAGAACTTCAACTTGCATTATTTTGTATTTGGCGAAGCAGAGGTCACAAACCCCCCGCTGACCCCAGAAGAGATTTCTGGCGCATTTAACCCTGAGAGATGAATGACACGCTAAAGACTGCCATCTCCAGAACACACAGGCCTCAGAAACAGCGCTTATCCCAGACATTTGCTCAAGAAAACAGAAATCTCTGGTTTGAGACCTGGAGCGCAGAAGTGGTGCATTCAGCATTACGCCGGCTCTGAGCTTCAAGACGGAGCTTTAAAGTTACGTACCTGAAGTCTGAGGAATAGTTTGCTGTTTCTCTTCCTAATTCCACCTGTTTGCCCTCTTTGTTTTCCTTTTGATCCTCCTGTCTCTCTCTCTTTATCTCTAGCTTTCTATTTCCACCACAGAGCCGTGCTAATGGTGTCAGTGAGAGCGACAGACTGAGTGCGTGTGTGTGTGTGTGTGTGGAGGGAGGGATTGTTTGTGTATTTGCCGCGAGCTGAAAGCCCAGCTGACTCGTGATCACACTCTCATTAATACAAGGTCATTCCAGGAACGAGAGAGATGTCTGTCAGTCAGACCAGGAAACAGAGTATATTCTGTCTGCCGCGTGAAATTAAACTCTGCCACCGATGAAGTTTCCCTCGACAAACTGCAGTGAAGCGTCAAACATGAGTGCTATCAGCGCAGCCCTTCCTTTGGTGACGGAGCGCCTCTGAGAAGATTGTCTGGTGTAAATGCATTTCTTTCAGCTTACTCTGGTACAAACAAATCAAGCGTTCTGTCTGAAAACAGGCCAACAGCAGCATGAACACCTGCCAGCGCTCTCAAACACATCCACACACACATGATCAAACTAATCTCAGCACACGAGAGAGACGCCTCACAGCAGTTTGCTTAGTTTAATGTGTTTTCTGCAGAAGAAAAAAAATAAACATATATAAACACTATATATATATTAGGGGTGCAACGGTTCGCGTATCGTGTATCGTACGGTTCATGGTCATTTCCCAAATCATCAAAGTGATCATTTGTA
>JAUMHQ010000051.1:229605-254142 GCA_032361165.1 Enteromius paludinosus
TAAAGCCAAAGGCGATTGGGCTCTCTGGCGAGTTCCCATACTGTAACGTCGAAGTGATTCGACTGAAAGGGTAACAACAGCTGTTTACACATGTAATCTAACACGACCATCAGACATAAAACAGCCTCAAAACTGCATAGCGTTATGAATTAAAATGTCACCGAAGAGCTAATTATGGTTGTCCAGCTTTGTGGTGTTGATCTACTCTATCTAAATTCTGATTATCATTCTGAATCAAATTCATAGTCTTTTTTTTCAGCTTTTTGTTCAAAATGTTGTTTTTTTGTTTTTAATGAAAATTGCCACAATAGTGTTTTTAAAAAAGAATGCATGAAGCTAGAATAAAATGTTTTTGTTTTTAACAGATACTGTGTTGATATTTTGTGTGTTTGGATATTCATTTAAAAAATGTATACTTATATGTAAAGTTTACTTTTAGTACACAACTAGACTAGTAGTTTATTGAGACTGTACTTCAAATTGTACCAAAATGATACTCCGAGTATTTAAATAGTAGTGTATGAGTTCACGTTTAGTGTAGTTGCAGTACACTGTCGATGTAGTGTTGCACATCCAGAGAGAGACCAGTGAGGTCATTTAAGGATTAAATTTCCTCGCTTGACAGAGCATGTCGGTGGAACATGTGTGCACAAGCAAACTAAAGTGACCAGGACTCCATTAAACACACACTGATTCAGGAGACAAAACTGTTCCGCATATCATGTTTAGAATTGTCCATGCTGTTTGGTCTATGTGCTTGATAATAATAATAAACTTCAATGTTGAACTTGTTTACTTTTTCAAGATAGTGGTACTGTGTTATGTCACCACTTGAAGTACAAACTAGTGTCGTGATGCAAAAGAGAATCAATCAACAATTATGAATGGTAATGAATTGGATCAGGTGAAGCCACATACGCACCGTAAATCCACCTTTGGTCACCATGACTAAGGTGAAATTGACACCACAGCAACATCATGCATGAGGGAAGCTTCACTTTCTCTCTGTCAGACTCAGCCTCAGGTTTACGGATGCGTAACTATGATCTGGGTAACATGCTTTCAAGCCCATATAAACATTGCTTCAGAGCAAGAGGCACAGGCCACGTGAGCAGCAGAAGGCTGCGTCAGCTTGACTCAGGGCTTTCTGAATGAAGCTGGACGCCTTGTTTTTAGCACGCATCTGTTTAGTCTGTCTTTGAGCTTCGGCACTGCTGCGGAGTATTCATTTCTTCATTTCACTTATGGCTTATTCACCAGTGCTAGGGAGCAAATGAATACATGAAATCTAATGTAGTGTAAACATTCTGTCACCGATGGAGTTTTGGTTAATTGAGTCGAGCTGGACCATGATACAACTGAAGTCAATAATGAATAGCCTCTAAATGAAAACTGAGTGTATAAACTTGTCATTTTATATTTTTGACACTCTATTTTTCAATTTTATACTGTAAAAGTGCTTTGACACAGTCTGTATTGTTAAAGGTGCTATAAATAAAAAGGTGGCTGGACTTGACTCGAATAATCTGGATGATCACAATTCAAAAATCATATACTGATTACTGATTACATTGTGGGTTACGTATTTCCATATTATTCACACAATAATGAAATTATCTTTAAGGAAGTTAAAATAATTCAAATATAAACATTCACGCTTGCAGTTCTTTGATGTCTGTCACTGGTCACATTGACATCCAAGTAAAAAATGCATTAATATTTTTAGTGTTCATTTTTATGATTTAATTCATTTAATTTCATTTTTGAATGGTTCACCTTTGGACAGAAGATATCACATGTTTGTGTGTGTACCCTGGCTCGAGTCGTTACTTCAGTGTAGGTCTCACAGCACACCGCTCCTCATCAAGAGCCGTGGTGCGAGGACTCAATCTGGAGCACAAACACTGGATGATGAGCCATGGCGGTGACCTGTGACTTCTCTGCGTTTCTCACCTCTTTTTTGGAACCTCGATTAGGTAACCGTGTTAATAACTCACACCTGTGCTAGAGGGTTAAATGCATCACTTGGCACCTGTGCATGAAACGCATCAATCAAACCCCTGGCAGTCAAGTGCAAAATGACTTCATCTTTCTGAAAAAGTCACAGATTCTCATAGAGGTAAATCACATCTCTTTAAAGCTGATTACACACTAGTCTATATACACAAACACAACACTTCACACATGATAGCGTTTTTTTTATTATCTATTTTTGTTGCAAAAACCTCAAATGCATGTTTAAATGAGTTGAAGAATAATCAAACTATGCAAAACAGCATGCTATAAGATGAAACCTGCTTTATTTCTTCCCAAATTCCATGTTTTAATACAAATGTTAATCATTTCAATAAAATATAAGGATCAAAAAGGATCAAATAGGTCAATGAAACATTTTTTTTTCTTTATTAATTATTTCTGAAAAGTGTTTGGAAAAGTTCCTTTATAAGTTTATTGATCAAAAACAGTGGTAATCTAATACATTCAAAAACGTATTTAACCCATTGAGAAAATTTTATTCATCTTTTAAAATGTAAATTTGAACAATTTGGATTTTTACAGTAAACAATGTACAAAATTTTAGTATTGCATTATTACAATGGTTATCATTTAAAGTTTTATTAACTCAAAATCTTTCAACCTTGTGATTTTGCATATGACATCATCCAAGTTAACCGCCCGCGCTCATGCCTCGTTCGTTCTTTCTGAGATGGCGGATCGGCCTTGCTTCACACTATACAGTCTGACTTTATTTCTGTCATATCTACAAAAACATCTTTGAGAATTAATAGACATTTAGATGCTTTCGTTTGACCTCACTATTGTGGTGATCAGCGTCTGCTTTAGTTGGGCTCTTCACCCTTGACTAATTAACATTAGATTTTCTTTCCTGACTGTTGCTCTGGTTGTGTTTGTGAAACACACCTCATATGGCAAAGCAATCAGTAAGCTTATGTATTATATATTGATGCAATGTAGTCATCACAAAGATACTGTCTTGTCTGAACTCAATCAATAGGCAATCAAATGTATGACCTGTTAGACAACGCATTTAATGTTGGGAGAAATTAAAAAAATTAGGTTTATTGCTATTAAAATGTGTAAGCAGGGTAACTTGTGTATTTTAAGTAAGAAGATATTATTCTGCATGAGTACAACAAACTCAAAACTAGATGTTTCTGCTTACTTAAAATTGGACATTTCATAACTAACTGATTACCTCAAATTTTTTGAGTTTTGCCAACTTATTCGGGATTACAGTGTAGTTGGGCTTTAATATTCACAGACTAGTCCATATCACAATTTGATTTAGTATATAGCCTACTTTTGTTTGTGGTTAACGTCGAGGAACACAAAGTACTTTTACACTAAATGTTGTATATGGTGTGTGTTGCGTGTTCCCACTGTATAAGTATATTGTGTTCTTAAATAATAACCGCAAACACAAATATTCAACGAAGTACAGATGCACAGAAGATGGCCACCAGCCCATCATTTAGAAGCAGTATGACGCCCAACAATATGTCATGTTTATAGTAGATCATATTGTCCCAGAACAACTATTGTCTTTGGTTTCCAAATTAATTGCCTATATTGACAAGTGAAAGAATCCAGTGATGTGGCAAATGGAGAGTCACTACTTTGTCACGTACGTATACTAAAAGCGTTTTCCACATTTGAGGTGGCGCTCGCATCATAGTTTCAAATTTATTGTGCGAAGTACCTACAAACCTGTGAAAATAAAGTGTGAAATGGGCTTAATTCAGACAAGAATGATGTTCATACCAACTAAAAAAAGTATATTTCGGCTAAATTGTGGCTCTGGAACTAATTAATCTTATCTATTTTAGTTTAAATCCACAGCTAACATTGCACATGTCAACTACAGTTACTTAAATGTAATGAATGTGTACAGTGTTACTTGTCAGTGTCGTTAGTGCTAATAGAATCAATGCAGTGTTTACATTGATGTGGTCTACTCTTCAGCGCAAAACGTCAACTTTACTCTTTTAAGGGTCGAACACAACAGCATTAAACTCTAGCTGGTCTTTCGCATCGCTGATAAAATAACAGTTACTTTCTCAGCGTAATATTTATCTGTGTTTGTGGTTAACGTGAGCAACATAATGTACTTTTAAACAATCAGATATGTCAGTTGTCTTTCTGGTAGGGGAGATGAACACCTGCAGGCGTGTTCATCCATAGTCTTTCATTTTCCCAGTGCAAAAGTACAATGTGTTCCTCCATAATTACCATAAACGCAAACAAATATTACGACTACAAGTACATATGCAGTGAAGATGGCCACCAGCCCATCATTTAGGTCTAGTGTGACGCACGAGATCAACACCCAGTGTCAAGTTTACAGTCACAAACGGTTGTCTTTGATTACTTGATTTGATGGCAATGGAAATATATCAATGACATGAAAAATGGTGGAATCAACACTTTACCTTAAAAACTATAGTGTTCTGCACAGATGAAGCAGTGTTGGCTTTCATTGCGCAATGTTACCTACATTCTTTCACTTTGGCATTAAAAACCAGATACACCAAATGTTTTCCAATTGCCTCTCACTGAACCACGAAATGAAATGGTTAAATTATTTTAAACCAACTGTAGTGAGTTAGAGGAACTCAAAAAAAAACCCTGCTCCAAATAGTTGAGTTGTGGGTCTGAAACTATTTAATCTTATCTATTTCAGATACTGCTGTTTTTACACACACCAAACGCTAAAAAACAACAAAAAAAGGTTTCCATTCCTCAAAAGTAGAATTGTGATCTATAATGCAATATTTTTTTATATTGTGTGTGGAAACATAATTTGTCCTTTTGTTAGTTCTTTCACTGAACGAATAAGAGCAGCTCTGTTTGAGGTTGAGTAAAGATGACAGGATGTTCATTTTAAAGAGAACTGTTTCTTTAAACCAGCAGCCTATGCTCAGATTCCCAGAACGCGATTGTGGTGAGATGAATCCTGATCAAGCCGTCACTTAATGTCACAGTAAGCATCTGATCAAGGCGTTCATGTCTTTGGCCTCATTTAACAGGAAGAGAGAGACAGTTAATCCAGAGTCCAGTATAATAGGCTTAAGTGTGACCCAGTGTGGTGCTTCTCTTACGTTTGTGTAGGTAACAGGATAGTAACATCATGTCTGATTTCGGACCGTGGGTGATCATTGAATTATAAAAACACAAAGAGGCTCGCTCGGCGGATGGCTGTGAAGGCAACCTTGAGAAAAGCAAAGCAGGGAATGGAAATTTCCCAAATGCAGAGGGAAGGGTGGGACGGGCCGAGCTGCGCTGTCGTGAATCGGATGAAAATGAAACGCAGCCCTTTTTTATCTGTGTGTGCAGCACCTGGGTCATTAGGATGTCACGTTTATTAGCCGATGACGCCCGTCTTGTTGTGACCTTCCTGATTTCTCTCGCAAACACAGAGATAAATGACACGGCTCAGAAACAGTTTCTGATAAAAGTAGCTATTGGAAAATACATGGTTGCTGTATTTGGATAAATCTACACCCAGTATGTTCTCAGGTGTTTGTCTCGGGGCCAAAGAGAAGAAAAGAGTTGAGTTCAAGGCAGAGTTGCTCGTGGAGAATTTTAGGACCTTGTTGGATGTTTTCACCTTCATATTCTGGTCTCTCACGCTGATGTCATCTTCATCAGTGTTTACATCATTTTGAGAAGTTTGATCTCACCAGTGACAGCTTTAGCTTGTTCAGTAATGGGTGAAGCTGTTTTGGAACACTGTTTATTATTAAATGTTAATTAATGAACTGTATTAGTTAACATGAACTAAGAATAAACTGCATTTATTAAGCATAGTTAACGTAGCATTTACTACTGCAATGTTAAAATCACAAGAAAGAAATGCTAAGAAAGGATTGCCTCCCTATATGTTATACTCATAGTTGCTGTTAAAAATACAAGATAAAAGATTTTCTGTTTTCAGGAATGATTGACAATTTTGCATATATTTAATATAATATAATATATTTTGGATTTAATGTATAATACTTTCATCACCCTCTATAAATGAGTCTTGACATATATAAAAACAAACAGAATGAAACTCAATCTTTAGCTCATTGACTGGCGGTTTTGAAGAACAGGGCGTGAATGGAAAGCACTGTACAACAGTAATGACCATCTCACTTGGTCAATAATATGATGTAACGTCAACAGAGTGACAAATAGCTCTGCCGTGTGTTGTTCTTACTTTCTGAGGGCATCACTTCCTTCCTGATACTACACAGGAAATTGTAAGATTGTTGTTATCTGTGTTATTCGCCTTTGTGAAGCGCACCGACAGAAGTATACAAGACTTCACAGTGTTATAACCAGACCGTATTTCCTGTGGGAATTAAGGGAATGTGCTGGGCATGGATATTAAATCACGCTCATCCTTGGATTTTATGATGCACTGGGGACATCTCTCCTGTTTCTCTGTGGTTTTTTGGTCTCATGTACGGTGAGAACAGTTTATCCTGGAGACCCACTGTAATCCCGTTCCCCCACCTCTCGCTGAAGTCAGCGGGTTCATGTGCTTCGGATCTGGGTTGTCTTTTACAATATTAGTGGAAAGTTTTGATGCCGTTTAGAGGTTCATCTCAGCTTCTCCTGCAGGTCCAGGAATTCAGAGCTCTTTCAGCTGTAAGCGGATTACAGGCCCAAAGCTTCATATCAAAAGATGCCCGTATTCCTCGCCGCTCACACCGCCTAATTTCTGCTGTTCATCTGGAAAATTCCCTCAACTTATGTCACGGTTCATTGTGGTTACAACCTGGCTGTGTTGGTGGTGATGTACTTCAACAGGACCAGTTTTAATAGATTTTTTATTTATATGTTTTTTGCCATTTTATCAGTTTTCATTGTTTAAATATTACTTTTTAGAGTTGATTTTGTTACATTTTTTATTTACCATTTTTTATCTCCAGTGCTTCAATTTATACTTAGTTCAGTTTTCATTTAGTTTATGTTTTTCATCTGATAGATTTAATTTTATTTGATATTTATTCAAAATAATATATATAATAAATATATTAATTTTATTTTATTCCCAAAAAATTATGAGCACTTATTGATTAATTGTCATTTCTTTTAGTTTTTGTTCTTTTTAAATATAACCTTTTAGGTTTTAAAGGTTTATTCGTATTTTTTTTATGTGAATTTTAATTTATTTCAAATAATATTTATTTTATTTAATTTTTATTAAAATTTTAATTTGCTGTTATATGCTTCTAAGTTTTTTGTTCTTCTTAAACATCAAGGCGTAGGTTTTTATTTTTATTCCAAGCTTTAGCTTTAGTCATTTTGTATAACTTATGTTTTTCAAAGAATATTTACATCTATTCTGCTTTATTTCAGTTATTTTAATAGTTGAATTGACAATGATAATTCTGACTAGAATCAAAGCAACACTCTCTTAGCCTAATCCATTTACATTCATTTATTCGGCAGACGCTTTTATTTAAAGTGACTTGTATAGCACGCCTTTCCTTGAAATCGACCTCATGACCTCGGTGTGCATGCTATGACTCTGCATTATATTTGAGTCCCCCAGTTAAACCAGCATCAGCCAGCCTGAACCAGCACTCTGTCTGGTGATAGTGATTCAAACCTTCTCACACTGAAATGAATACGTTCACAGATGCTGATGATGTGCTTGTGAGCATTGCACATCTTGTATCTCTGCTAACCTCTTACAACCCAATGACCTAAATATATCAATCTCATCTTACTCGGAGTAGAACTTGGCTTGCAGGTTTTCAGAAATACATCTAAAGCAATCAGTGTCAAATGCATTGAGCTCCTCTGCACCGTTTCACATGCAGATGAGCGTATGTGCGTTTCACTTCCTGTCTCTGTCAAAAGCGTTTGTTTTTCGGTCTGATAACTCTGTTATAAACACACCGCAGCGTCCCGCCACAGCTGTACACATTGCAAACATGATAACACAGACACAAGTGATGATAGTCCATGAGAAAGGGAGAAAGAGGACCATCATCTTTGCTTCCATGCCCTATTTTTAGTATTACATCAGTTAGCATAAACACACATCATACATTTTATTTTATTTCATAAATTACCCAAATGGCCTCAGTGTGGCCTGTTATGAGCAATGCCAGGTGGGCATTATGAAGTTGAAGTGAAGTGCATGGCGTGAGCTGGAACTCTCTCGGCAGGTTCCCATGAGTGCGGACAGCGGGCGGCTGTTTGTTTAATACGAGGGGATAAAATGATTATATAAGAAAGAGCCAGGACCCGGGGGAGGATGAGCCGACCTCTGCCCCGCTCTGCGGGAGACCGGCGGGATGTCTTCTCTCTCACAGACCCCTGCGATCCCAACATCAAGAAATCTTCAGACATTCTCCAGAACCTTCTTGTCTGTTTTCCTTTACTTTTTAATTTTCCTTGCATTTCAACTATGCAGTCAGGTCCTGAAGTTTACCGGGGAGAGATTCCAAGCCATTCGCCACGCAGACTAGTAAAGATGTTGAAGGTTGAAAATCGAATTAGGTTTATATAACATATATGATTGTTGCAATTACAACTTAAAATTTGGTGTTAAACTGGAAGAAACTAAAAAGGGAACCAAAAAACGGTAACATTACATAATCTTGTTTTTTTATTAAGCAAAAAATATGTATATATTAATGTTGTGTAACAGAACTAATTTTTATAGGTTTATAGGCTTTCCCAGATTTTCCAAGAGGTCACTTTTCAAGTGACTAAAATTTATTTAGATTTTTAATTCATTTTAAGGGAGTATGAATGCTTATAAATAGCCTACTTATAACTATTGAATACTGTAGCTTTAAGTCCTAAAAGCCTATTGTATTGTTGTATTGTAACATAACCTGCAAGAACACCTGGTTAGGAAATTTACATTTGACCACTGACATTTACATGTCAATGATACCTATTTGGTGTCCATCCAGTCACGGTGAAGTAGTCGCTAAACTAAGGTTCTACAATGGAGATGGTTTCCCTTTCAGTGAACAGATCTAAAAAACAAACAAACATTACTGTAAAGAACATTTCTTATTATATATAATTTTGTGGAATGAAAAGATTTCATAGATGTGAAACGTTCTTTTTGGAACCATCAGTGCCCATAAAGAAGCTTTATTTTTAAATGTGTAGCGCTTGCAGGAAGAAATAAACTCTTTAAACTAACTGCTGATTTGAAAGAATTGTAGAAAGGTTAATTTGGACAAGTCTAATTAAAGAAAACCACAAACCTGCGCAAACGAATGAGTAAACAAAACCTCCCTCGAGCATTTACAGAACAAAGTTTAATTTACTGTCAAGACCAGCTGCGGCTCAGAAAAAGCCATGGGTTTAGTTTGCCCTTTCACACACTAAATATTTCGGTTACCTGCTTTTTTCAGCTAAATTCACTGTGATCCAAGTACTCAGAAGAAGAGGTGAATCAGTTCAGAAAGCTGTAAGCGTTTGCAGAAGGATCTCTGTAAGCTTGGGCCTCCTTTAGTCCACTTTCAGGCGTATAGTTTACCAAAGGAAGAAATTCAGCACCAGTACACCTCTCTCTGGGACAAGACACCCTACGAAGATCGGTGTGAGGGTAAACTGTTAAAACCTCAAACAAGTGACACGGAATCATAGGATGAGCGCGAAAGATCTGCCCTGATTAAGATATCCAGACACATGATAGCTCCAGTCTAGCGTAAGAAAAACACGGACAAAGCCATGTTCGTAGGAGGCTATCGCAGAAAAAAGCACAAATTTCCAGAAACAAAACATTGTTGCCCATCTCAAGTTTGCAGGACACTTTCCAGGATGTTCTGAAACTCTACTGGAACAATATTCTTTGGACAGATGAGATGCAAAAGAACGTTTTGGTAACATTCAATTTCTCTTACAGTGGCATTTTCCACTAAATCATAAAATTCATGGCACGACACTTATTTTTTCTAAATATTCTTCTAAAAAATTGTTTTCCTTTTGTTTTCTAAAGAGGTTTTGTTTCTGCATTATTAATGAACTTGGAAGGTAAAAGCATTGGTTCAATACAGATATGACCATTTTGAGATCAAAAAATGGTCCTTCAGAAATCAAGAAATTTCCAATGGATTGGCATGTAAACTCATTTATTCTCTACAATATGGCACAGAATAAAACAATGAAGCAAGATTTCAGAAACCATTCCTTCAGAAATCAAGATAATTCCATTGAATGGGTCATTTGTTCAATAAATATGGCACTTAATACTATTTTGAGACCGTATTTAAGGAACAACTTCTTCAGAAATCAAGTGGAAAGCATTTGTTCACTAACATATGGCACCGAAGAACTTTATAAAATGACATTTCAATGACAACTCCAATGGCTTCACATTGCTTAGGTGTTGTTTGAATGAGTGAACTGAAAATCTGTATCTTCAGAACGCATCTGATGGTTTCCCCCAGTGTCATTTCTCCATGGATGCTACTTGTTTCAAAGGCAGAGCTGGGATTTCTTCCGTCCGTTTTTCACACAGTATGGAGACAGAAAAATGCTTTTGTTGATCCAGTCTTACCTATGGAGTCGGGGCGTCGCCTGGGGCCCCACGGCCTGTTTCAATAGGTCAGACATTCCAGCATCCGTGTTCTTTTGTGAACTCCAGCTCAGAGGCTGCAGTGGCCTTTGATCCGAGGGTAAATCACTGCAGACCGGAGTCCCGTACGGCCCTGCTCCACTTCCACTGGGGGATTTGGCCGATCAGGGGGTGACGAAGAACTTCTGTGTGAAGGTGGTCAGGCGAGTGATTCGTTTAAGATATGCTGGGAGCGAAAGAAACAACAAACTCAACTCGCTGCCCATGTCTGCCATGACCCAAGCCGAGCGCGCTCTCCCAGCGTGGGGCCGCACTCATTCCCAACTCGTTAATCTGTCACTTGTGTCTAATGTCATCTCAGAAGTTCCTCTTTTTGTAAAATTCCTCCTTTTGTTCCTCACAGCTCCTCTCATAGTCATGTGGTCCCATGATCTTATTCCCTGTCATGCAAAAAGTCATTGTTTTTGACATCTCAGGAGACACAAATGAAGTGTTTTGTAATCTCACAATTAAATTCAATTTCTGTGACAAAAGTGATTGCTAATTCATTTAACTTTAATATAACTTTGTTATATCTGCTGAACAATATAAGGCAACCTCTGTGATATTTCTTCGCTTAAATTAGGAGACAGAGTGGGTTGTGGTCTATATCTGTGGTTCCCTTGAAGTCAAATTGTTTGACACAAACCCTCTATTACCACAGAGGAATATGTTATTTTTAGATGCTGATCTAAAGTTTTTAGTTCTTTCAAAATGTTCATTCAAACCTTCTCCTATAATCCAAGTCACTTAGTTGAAACACAGCCAGCATACAGAGAAATAAAATGAACTTGGCCACTAGATCAGAACATTTAGATTTTAACTGCATTAGAATTTATATTGATCTTTGCCTCTTTAAGAAGTTTGAGGTGCTTAACTCTTTAAAACATAAATCTTTATCTGCATTTCTGGTGCCATGACCCGTTTGAAAATTAGCCATGGTTTTCTTATAGTAAAAGTGTAGTTACCATGTTTTTACTCTGGTCTTTAAGTCTCTCAGTGCTGTCTAGGATGCTAAATGTTTGCCGTTTGTATTGAGATGGTTGACTTGTTAAGCAGTTTGAAATGATGAACTCTTTAAAAATATAAATCTTTATTAGACTCTCAGGTGCCATGAAGAACCTTTAGCATTTATAAAATCTTAAAAACAAAGGGGAAAAAGAGAAATGTGATCCATAGAAGAAACGTTTTTGTTTCTCAGTGAACAGAGAAGAACATTTTGTGGCATGTAGCAGATATTTTCCATTTCATACCTTTTAAGAACTGGTCACTGAAATGTTGTTGGTGCCTTCATTTTTGAGAACTTCTGAAACTCTATATGAGACATTAGAGATTACTGTGGCTGAAATGCGAGATTACTCTGTTCTTTAGCTCAGGAAAATGTGCATTCGTTCTCAGTGCTGTCTAGTCGACACAGCTGTGATATTAAACCTTTTATCAATTCATTTTATTTCTTGTGTGCGGGAAGAAGGCGGTACACGCCTATATGAGGCTGGGAGAGTCTCTCGTCGTCTGGGTCAAGGTAGGTCTGTTTGTATACAACGCGTCAGAGGCTCCGCCCCTCGCTCTCCGCGGCTGATGCAATGCGACCGGCGAATATAAACGGAACTGAGCAGCATCAGAACACGACTGTGATACCGGGCGCGCCCAGAGGACATCCGCGTTCATCTTCAACATTAACCTGCTATTAGTGTTACAGATTAGCGGTTAAAAGTATTACAGTGCGTCTATTTATTTTTAACACACTTTAATAATCTTAGGATATTTATTTATTGTCTTACCGCGGTACATTTTTTTGAAGGATCAATCGTTATCGGTTTTGTAATTGATCACTGGAACATTCTTCACGACTGGGAGGGTTTGGTCATTTTTTCCCATTCACACTACTTCTGAAGAAACGGATTTAATTCTTGAGGTAAGATCTCATCCCGGTTTGACGTTTTAAAATCTTAATGTTTCAGAACAGTCATGATTCCCTGACCTGGTTTTAACCTGGTCGCACTGTTTATTTATTTATTTATATATTTATTTTTATTAATTTTGGGTCTTGATCTGTTTCTCGGAGTGACTCATTCGTGTTTCATCATCTTATTTCCATACATCCGTTCAAATGGATGCATTCGTTAGTCAAACACACTCTACTTCCGTTTCTTTAATGGTTTTAAATATTAATATTTTATAATACGCTTTCAAACACTAGATATATTATCTGAGGTCACTTAAAGGTTTTTATTGGCGTTGTTTGATTTTTCCAGTTAGTTGTTGATAAATGCGGGGGCGTCTGCTTCACACACGTCGAGCATCTGCATTTTAACTTTATTTTATCAGTATTATCGTTATAATTTTAAGTTAGACAATGATCCACGTGGCTTGGGAGATTAAATGGAAACGTAATAACGTTACTTGTTACCCTTGTCTAAAATGGTTATCGGAATGTGATTAAATACGTGGACCAGTCACCCAACAAGAATAAATACCTTAATTGGTTCTGTTCAGTCGCTTTGTTCACAAAATATAAATATAGACAGATGAAACGTCGGTATTAATACTTGATGACGATGCGGCGGACGCAGCGCGTGCTGATCTGTTGTCGGTGCCGGTTTGTAATTTTCCACTCAGGTCTTCGGTGGGTCACGTGACTCCATCCCCGGTTTGCGGAGCTGAGGCGCGGCTCCGATTAGCTGTGCGGGGACGCGCGTTAGCTAGACCGCAGGAGCGCGCATTGACGATCCCTCAAAGATTTTACGCGATCGACTGTCTAGAAATAACCATTATAGAGATTCCTTTGGATTTCTGATTAACAAACAAATGTTTGCATGGTATATTTCCATTGGCGTAATAGAGGTAAAAGGCGTGCAAATCTTTCTTTGGGCTGTATTTAACTAATTATCTAATATCACGCCAGTGTTTCCTCGTATGTAAATATGGTTCTGCAGTGTTGTTGGTCTTTAGAGACAATTTATCAGCTACATAGAAAAGAGTGAGTGTAGGTAAACAGTATCAGAATTTTTTTCACAAAACACCAAATTATACCTCATGCATGTGTGTGTCTCAAATATAAACAAATTTTCACCACAATGGTTAAGAAAAACCATAAATCCTTGCATAATAAGGCTATTGTTTTACATTACAGAATAGACAAAGCCTCTGCAAATAAAAAAGATGAGTCGTTTTAAACACGCTCCAGACATGGACAGCAGCAGTTCCTACAGCAATCAGTTTGCAAAGTGTTTGGACCCTCTTCCCAAAGTCTCCCTCAACGGGTAAAACGTGCTTCGTTTGATCTAGACAAGTCACTAGTAGTGACTAAATAATCCCTTGTGAGATCTAATTCACTGATGTTGATCGCATCAAGAAAACTTGACATTTTAACATTTGAATATTTAATAAAAATAATAAATCTTAGGTAAAATGCTTGTTTAGGTTATATTTAACTAATAAACTTAAAGTGGAAAGATTTCTCACTTGAAGATCGTCAAGTAAAATAATTACATAATAAGGAGAACATTTAATTGTTTTACATTACAGAACAAACAAAGCCCCTGCAAATACAAAGATGAGTCGTTTTGACAATGCTCCACACATGAACAGCAGCAAATGACTCAAATAACCAGCTTGATTCTGATTTTGAAACAAGAACACCCAAATTAGGCTGTTTTTAAATGTTTCAATAATAATGACATTTGGCAAAATGCTTTGTTTAGGTCATATTAAACTAATAAACTTGTTTTTCATTACAGAATGAGCAAACCCACTGCAAATCCAAAGATGAGTAGTTTTAACATCGCTCCAGACATGGACAGCTGCAGTTCCAACAGCAACGAGTACTGTGCCTCCAAAGTCCCCCTCAATGGGTAAACCAGCTTCACTTAAGCCCAGACGAGTCACTAGTAGTTAATAAATCTTCTCTTGTGTTTATCTGATGCACTGATGATGTGTTTACAGAATGCAATACACCGATGTGGATGCAGAAAGCCAGAACTTCCTCTCTGATCATACATTGAGCAAGAAGAAATATGAAGCTGAATATGTAAGTGGTTGATCTTGTCTGAGAGGTTTCGTCAGATACTGCCATTTTACACATAAATCTGAGCATACCTGATTTTTTTTCAGAGCCCTGGTTCGGCGACATTCGGGATGTCTGTGTTTAACTTGGGCAATGCCATCATGGGAAGTGGAATCCTGGGACTTTCCTATGCCATGGCCAATACTGGCATTGCCATGTTTGTGTGAGTATCGAAGTGCTTCTTTATATATGCATACTGCCAGAAACATCAGGTCAAAAAAATGTTCACGCACATTTGCACATGCAGATACCATCCAAAATTCCCAGAGCTAGCAGTAATCTGTGAACAAAATGTACACAAATGTCCCCGATTAGGATAATTAGTGGCGTTAATGAGTTCAGCAATTTGCCCCAGATTGTGTTGAGTGTAAATCTGCTGCAGCTGATATGAGTCAGTCGGTTCGGTCCTGGTGAAGGAAGTAAACGCATGTGGCGCTTCGTCTTAGTGTTTACAAACATTAATCTGGAGATACAGGAGTTTCTGCCGGTTATGTAAAGGTGCTGTGTTTTTAAATCGAGTCTATCCGGTTGCCAGATCTCCAGGAATCCATCAAATAGGATGCACAGTAAAGTCCTAATGATTTTAAACCGGCGTTTGAGTCGATGCATTGCTTTGAGTCAAGGAAAACATGAGGAATGGGTTAAATAGCAAAGATGTGACCGTCAGCTCCAGGCATGTGAAGCGGAAATCTACTGAAGGTCATGCAGGTTATAATGAGATCAAGCCAGCTCCAGACAGTGGAATGAATGTGTGTGTGTGAAAATATAATCACGTCTAATCCATAGTCACCGCCCTCTATTATGAACACAAGTGTGTTTGTCTGACTCATTACAGACGCTCAATTAAGTCCAGTTGTTGGGCAGGCAAACGTTGAGGTCATCTTGTCTAGCACTGAAAGTCAATATGAGCTTTCTGTTTTTCTTCATGCGTATTCCTGGACTTTCTGTGCACAGTTTGTCTGTTTTCGTATCCAAGTGCAGTTTGCCTCATGTTGACATTAACATTTGGTGGTTATGCAAGAGTTTGAGAGCGATGTTAATAATTCAGACTGTGTTTTGTTCATTTCTGCAGGATATTGCTGGTCGCCGTGGCCATTTTCTCTCTCTACTCAGTCCATTTGCTGCTCAAAACGGCCAACGAAGGAGGTTAGTTTCTCTCTGTGCGACTATGTCTATTTTTAACCGTGATAAGTATGAGTTTTAATACTCTGTCTCCTCCGTCCAGGTTCTCTGGTGTATGAACAGCTGGGGTACAAGGCCTTCGGGATTCCAGGGAAACTGGCAGCGTCCTGCTCTATCACCATGCAGAACTTTGGAGGTATGACTAGTGATGAATCCAGCTAACGTTAAAATAATTTGAGGATAAAATGTTCTCAAAGGAATGTTCATGGAGCGTAACTTTATTAACATTCAATATATGCTCTCGGACTGCAGGGTTAATGTGTAATTGATGAACATTCTAAAAAATGTTTTTGTAACCTTTAAAACCAATATATTTTTTTAAAAGTTCTAGCATATGCAAAAATAAAGAATCAAATGATGCATTTTGGGGTTTTATTTGATAAAGTTAAGGATTTTTTTATTACGGTTAAATAATAAAACAAGAATAACAATTTATTTTAGGTGAAATAATTAGTGAAATGTTGCAAGAAACCTTTTTGCAAACTTGAAATAAGCTCAATGTTTTGACATATTTTAGAATATAAAAAAATGAACATTAAAATAATCTTTGGGTGAAAGTGAAACTGCTGCAAGAAACATACTTGTAAAACATGAAACCTGTTTATTTAAAAGGTTTAATTTAACTTTTTGTTATATCATGAGTGAAAATAACCTTTAGATAACAATATAATTGAATCATGAAAACTGGACATTGTAACAGTCCTAGAACATTAAAAGGTTATTTTTCGTGTGACTGTAAAGTTAGTTGAAAGGTGCAAGAAACATTTTTGTAACCTTTAAATAACATAATAATTATGATGCGAAAACCTTTTGAAATAAACATTTAAATAGAGTCAATAGAACAATCAATAGAATAGTCTTACAAGCTTAGCATTTTATAAACATTTCAAAACAATATTCTCACAACCTTGTTATAACCTAAACCTGTGAATGTGCACATATCAAGTGATTTGTTTTAAGGCACTAAAGTATTTTTTTCCAAACTCTCTTTCAATCCCAGCTATGGCAAGCTACCTCTACATCGTGAAGTACGAGCTGCCCATCGTCATTAAGGCCTTCTTGGACACTAACGACAAGTAAGATTTCATTGATTTCCATCTCGTGTGAGTCAGACCGGCTCTCAGTTGATGTCCGGAGCTGTGCGAGGACAGGCTGATGATGTTCTTGTTGTTGTACTGGAATGTTTTCCAGCTCTGTGTAGAACAGTGTGAGCGCTTCATTGTACAGCTGTCCATTCGGGGGGGTCTGAACGTCTGTTCAAAGACGCCGATTGAGAGCTTGACAGTGACCTAATGCAACAAACACTGACATCAAAGATTCAGGCCCCTACATGGAGCCCCTGCACACAACCGAAACACGCCCCTGGAGTTTTGTGTTTTTGAAGCAGGATATTGCAGAACAGCTGCGTTGTCATTTCCTCAGGGTGCTAATGTCGATGTCTGTGGTGTTTTTTTCCAGCGCGTGGTACACTAACGGAGATTACCTGGTGCTGATCGTCACTGTGACTATAATACTGCCGCTCTCGCTGCTTAAAAACCTGGGTAAGTGTTCCCAAATGAAGAACAAAATAATAACAGTATACCTCAAAACTAAATTTTGCACACAGAAAATTAATCCTAAATATATACAGGAAAATAAGCTTAGTATGCTTAAAAAAACTAATATAGAAATAGTAATAAAGTTTTATAAATATGTTTATGTAATTTATATATACATATTATATATGTATAATATATATATTTTATATTTATATAAAATATAAGTGAGATCTGTGCTGATCCTCGTGGTTTGTGTTTCAGGTTATCTGGGGTACACTAGTGGTTTCTCTTTGCTGTGCATGGTGTTCTTCCTGATTGTGGTGAGTTCTGAGACATCCGCCTTAAATTGCTCTTGTTTAGCATAGAAATAAATACGCAAATGAAAGCGAGAGTGTCAATCCAGCTGCTATTGTTAGTCTGACGAGACGATCCCTGCTGCTGTTGTTCTTCAGGTGATCTACAAGAAGTTCCAGATCCCCTGTCCATTACCGGAGAACTTCATTAACATCACAGTAAACGCCTCTAAGCCGCAGGTCAACACTTCTGATGAAGAGTGCTGCAAGCCCAAGTACTTTGTCTTCAACTCACAGGTACGAGATATTTGCATTCAGATATTTTCATTGGAAGGAGAGGAGTGTGCGGTGATCTAACTTGACTGTTTTATCTTAGACTGTGTATGCAGTGCCCATCCTGACCTTTGCGTTTGTGTGCCACCCGGCTATTCTGCCCATGTACGAGGAGCTCAAAGAGTGAGTGTGACTTTATACTATCAAGTGCTTAGGAGTTGCATTTTGTAAACTCAGACATGCTTTACTAACTCACTCTTTCTATCTGCAGTCGTTCCAGAAGGAAGATGCAAAACGTTGCAAACGTCTCGTTCCTGGGAATGTTTGTCATGTATCTGCTGGCTGCTCTCTTCGGATATCTGACCTTCAACGGTGAGCAAAACCCAGACTCAAGGCCAACATCGAAGCCTTCCAAACGTGTTACGACACATTGTATAGTCCAATGTCAGGTTGAAATATACAGTGAGGCCGTGTTTGTTTTAAACGGAGGTGTGTCTGTTTGAGCGCACCGGATTGAACCGGCAGAAAGCCAGCCGCGAATCTCTCCACGGCTCCGGTCACACAGTTTTGGGAAAGAGTCGGAGACATTCAGCTGTTTGCCGCTGCAGGAATAGAACATTGTGTTTGATGTTTTTACGTTTCCCTGATAGACAGGAAACGTTATGTAACGCTGGGATTTCTCAGACTCGGAGGGAAAATAAACATTTTTGTGGGATGGTTTGTTTGATGTGCTGGACAAAGTTACAGCCAATTTGTTGACAATAAAATGTGTTTTTCACCACAAGGCAACTAAAACTTATTCTTAAAAAACAACAACAACATGTTTGTTACATAAGAAAATTGTTTTTTGGGTTTTTTTTTAATTTGGGGGGCAAATTTTGTTTTTGTATGTTGGCAGGGGCTAAGTTCAGTTTTCATTTGGTTAATTTATTTATTATTTTATTGTTTTATTAACCAAAACAACTAAAACTAAACAAAATGGCAATAGCACTACAAAATTACTGAATCTTTAAAATAAAAAAAAATAAAAAAATGTACACATAAAAGATTAGTGGAAAATATAGTCCATCTAACAAAAATGTGTTCTAAGACCATTTAGCTAAAGTTTATACTAAGTTATGAAAATCTAATTTTAGGATGTCCTCTGAACATTCAAAATGTTGTTTTTTGTTGTTGTTTTTTTATCGTGTATCGTTGATAATGCAAAGTTATGGGAACATTCCATTTGATCATTTTGAAAACAATTATATGTATGTTACTTTTAAAAGTTCTTTGAACATTCTAAAACAACCGGTAACGTTTAAAAAATGTTAGATGAACAAAAGCAATGTATTGTTTACATTATTAAAGACCAGATAACTTGACAAATGTTTTATAAGCTGGGATATTAGCTCAATGGACTGAAATAACCCTGTGTTTGTGTGTTCTGCAGAGGCCGTTGAACCCGAGCTCCTGCACACTTACTCAAAGGTCTACAACTTTGATGTGGTGCTCCTGATCGTGCGTTTTGCTGTCCTGACCGCCGTGACGCTGACCGTGCCCGTGGTTCTCTTCCCAGTGAGTATATCATCACATTTACAGGCCTGGACTTTACGTTCATAAACGTTGCAGGAGTGTTGAGCGAACGTTTTTTTATTGTTTCAGATCCGTACCTCATTCAATCAGCTGCTAGGCGCCTCTAAAGAATTTAGCTGGCCTCGGCACATCTGCATCACCGTCGCTCTGCTCGTCTGCGTCAACATCCTCGTCATCTTCGTTCCCACCATCAGAGACATTTTCGGATTCATCGGTAGGTGTGACACAGGAAGTGATGGCATCACGTGTGTGTGTGCCAGTATTATTGGAATTTCATGTTTTATATTGAGTTTAGTTTGTAGTAAATGTATATTTAAAAACATTAAAATGTATCTTGTGAACTGCATTACTCAATTTTAGCATCATTAATATACTATTATAGTTTTTATTAATATTCTGAATTTGTTTTTGTTTTATTTTAACATTTTTTTGTTAAATCATTTATATATATATATATATATATATATATATATATATACATACAGTATATATACGAACAGTACACACACATATATTATGTAAGCCAATACTTAATCGTGATTAATCGTATGACAGCACAAATGTTTTTATTTTTTACTAATACATAATGTTTTCTGTGTCTCTCTGCAGGTGCGTCCGCTGCTGCTATGCTGATCTTTATCCTTCCCTCGGCCTTCTACATCAAACTGGTGAAGAAGGAGTCCATGAAGTCTGTCCAGAAGATCGGGGTAAGACATGTTCTGACTGAACACGTGTGTTCTTGACCTGTGCTAGGCTCAGTATGTCTCATCACACTCTCCTTCTTCCCAGGCTACTTTGTTCCTCATCATGGGATTCATGGTGATGACTGGCAGCATGTTTTTGATCATCGCAGACTGGATTCACAACGCAACATCTTCAGGCGAGCACGCTGACGGCCATTAGTGGGCGTGTCTTAATCTTGATTGACATGCAGATGGGCGGAGCTGAGCCGCTCACACTGCAACTGAGAACTAGAAGCAGCTGCTCTATTTTCAACTCGGAGCAAAGACAAACATCCCATTCTGAGAGAATGTCCTGAACTTTGTACAGTATGCTGTTAGGCCACACAGATGGTGATCCACTCGTATTGTTGTGCTTCTTTTTTTGTTGTTGTTGATTTGCTTTTCTTTTTTGTGTTGTTCTTCCGGTACAGCTGAGTTTTCGGTGGTACGTCGCACAGGAACACGTGCATCATTCTCCGTATTCAGGTTAGGCGTTTCGTACTCGCAACCAAAACTGATTTCACGATCAACACTGAGCGAAGCGTCGCCTGCAGATGCGTGTTCGATCCGTTGGTACCTTTGCCAAAAAAACATCGGTGTTTGTATGTAGAAAAGCACTTAGCTCTTTTTCAGCAAATGTGAAAAAACTGTAACTTCGCACATTTTTGCCTGTGCTTTAAACGCATTCGTTACGATGCCATTTATACTGTACTACTTGAGTCACCTTTACCTGTCGTGTAGATCTACTAATGAACAAATGTTGATTTGTAGTCGTTGATTTCGGACAGGAACGGCTGAGTGAATTTACTGTAACTTATTTAAACCCGGGCGACAGCGATGGGTGCTTTACAGTCAACATGAGACGCAGCTAACAGGGAATGTTTGCAGAACATTCTGGCAATGTTTTCTCAAACACTATAACAGAATGTTCATTCTGGTAACGTTAAAAGAATCTTCCAGCAACGTTAATAGAACTTTCCCATAATGTTCCCTTAGGGTTTGCATAACCAACAAAAATACATATTCTTGGTCTAATTAAAATTTTGCAAAATATCTGAAACAACTATATATATAGCATAGATTATTCAGCTTTTCTAAAACATTAATAAACATGTAATAATAATAATAATGATGAATAATGTCGCATACGTCATGAATGCATTTCATTAATGAAGCAAACGAGTTCCTGTTTCATGTCGACTTTAAAGTTTCACGGTACGATTGTCATTTGTTTTGCTTTGTAAACCACAGAATGCAATGGCAGATCATTGTTGCCGGGGGGAAATGAGTCCGTTAGTGTTCAACTTGACTTACCATTCAGTGTTTGCCACCGGCAGCTTGAAATGATTCCCGAACGAGAGATAGACAGACTGACAGACAGAGGAGTGTGTGTCGTCCACTAATCAGCCGTTATGAGTGTGGTGAATGGAGAGGTCACATGACCACCGCCACACACACACACACACACACACCTCACTGTGCTTCCAACAGCTAAACCTCATGTTTCATCCAACCTGTTACTCTCCAGCCGTTATTTATGGAAAAACATCAGTGTAATTTAATCTATTTTACTATATTTATATATATATATTGTATATATGTGTATATACCACAAAAAATGAAGTGTATATATGCTGTCATTCTTGTTTTTTTCCTCAATTTTGCTCAACATGTTTGGAATCTGAAAATAGCTTTAGATGTTCCTGTGTGTCGGGGCCCCTGACCGGCCGCTCCTCATCTGACTGAGAATGATAAACTGAGCACAAGTTCCTATCGTCTTGTGATCGGCCCTGACACACACACACACCCCTTTTACATTACTACTCAAACTCGAGTGGGGTGAAGAGCTCCTCATGTACAAGAGGCCATTCCTGCGAATGATAAGCTCTTGTTTCAATGAAACACTATGTATATCATGTAATTAATGTCTATTAAAGGTTCATGATAACCCATCCACATGTCACTGATTTTATTTGATTGAAAACTGTTCGTTCTTATTGTTTAGACACAAGATTGGTCATGCACACATTGCTCTACAAATGTATTTTCTTTGCTTCATTCAAGGTCACGCAAGGTCAAATATTGTAATTGTTTTAGTGAATGATTTCATCAGTGGTTACTCATAATAAACGCTAAAAGAAACCGGAAATGTAATGAAATATTGAAATTTAGATATGCATTCTAGTGTATTATTACTATTAGAAAAAAAAATATATATATATATATATATATATTACACTTGAACATATCAATATTTTAGTGAATATTGATATGATATACTATATTTATTCATTTTTTTTTTTTTTATATTTCTATATAACATTTTTGTTATCATATTTCCACATACATTTGGCAAGGTATTGTGATAAATAGAAAAAAAACTATGGACAATGTCGTCCTCTGATGGATACTTTTTACAATGCTTGCATGTTGTTGTTCAAACGAAGGTTGATCCCGTTTGGGATTATATATTTTATATTGTCATTTTTTTAAGTGGTGTAATCACTTGATCGCTTTAAACAAAAACACACAATAACATCTAACAAGACAATACACTAGCGATCACATGCAAACACTCTAGTTTCGAGGTCAATGAACGTTAGAAAACAATTTTGGTGGAAAGGAAACTACGCTAAACCAAAAGAGGAGGAGCGCCGCGGCAGCGACGTGATCTCTTATTGGTCAGATTTGTTCAAATTTACATTTAAGGGACCAATCAGCTCATTTCATGCAATTAATATAATTCTAAACAAAAAATATCCGGATATTTGAAATGATACAATATATAGTATAATATATCAGAAATTATAATACAGAAATCAATTTATATTATTTATATCAACGTTCAACTGTTGTGAAGAAATGGTATCATGGATTGCTGATGTAATATTTTTATTTTAACGCATCATATTACAGCTTTACCCTTTTTTTGTTTATTTTTTCGTTTTTATTTATTTATGTATTTAATGTACTGAGCAAGCGGACCTCCTTCTGGTGGATTATTTTGAATTGTTCATCCACAGGAAGAAGCATCAGCCGCTCTACCAAATTCTTCTTCTGTGAACCTTAAACCCAACTTGATGACGCGGTGAGTCTCCCATCATGCCCCGTTGCAGCGCCACTCAGCGGTGAAGAGGCGGAACTGCAGCTTCTGACCCACATGTGGCCGGACGCCTTCAAATTTATCGCAACTACGAGCGCAAATGCTCATGAAAGTCCACGAAAAGTGTGTGTTTCTGTGCTGAGGAGCGTCCTGCGTGCTGGTATATGATCTGAAGGCCGTGGAGCGACGCGCGCGGAGGTGAGTGTGTGCTAATGACAGCAGATGCTAACACAGCTAGCCGCGTCACACTGATAAACAAGAGTCAGAACTTATAAACATGGCATGTAAACAGCTCGATATGCGTCTGTGTGCGTTACCCACACTAAATATTCATATAGTACTAACTTAAATGATTATAGAGCGCTGTAAAGCCCTCTATTATCGCTCAAGGCTGCTAATGAGCAACTCAAACTTCAGCTGTTCTGAGAGAGTAAATAAACAGAGCAAATAAAGACACAGTGACTGAGTTGCGCTCTCTTTATGATAATCTTAACGTGTCTGAGTTGTGCTTTATTATACATGTTCCTTTTTTAAATGTGTTGGTACAGTAAATCAGGGCTCAGAGCTGCCGTGACCCGGAGCCAAAGATGCAAGAGGGGCCAGGAAAGGGTGAGTGGGGTTTATTCATATCTGGACCTGCTGCTTTTTTTACGTTTACGTACACTACAGTGAACTAGGCATGTAGGACTGAGTTGTATGCTGATTTTGACTGGGAGATATAATATTATACATGTTATATTTTAATTTTGTAAAAGGTTTTTACCACCATTTTTTTTCAGGCGGGCAGAACTCTGATGATAGTTTGGAGGATGAGGAAGCTCAGCGGTGTCCGATTTGTCTGAACCGGCCCAGACGGACGGATAGAGCCGTACCCGACTGCTGCAGACATGTCTACTGCTCGGCCTGCATCCTCCGCTGGGCTCAGGTCAGCTGTCACTTCTTATTTAAAACGCTTATGCATATACATATAGAGTTACGCAGCAAGTCAGAGTATTAGAAGTTGTATGTTTTTGCACATTTTTACAATAATAAAGTTTTTACTGTATGTTTAAGAACTGCATGATGACTTGGTGAGCTGAAAAGACTTAAAAGGAATTAAACTAGAGCATTTAAAGGGATAGTTCACCCAAAAATGAAAATGTGATGTTTATTTGCTTACCCCCAGGGCATCCAAGATGTAGG
>JAUMHQ010000051.1:254771-268402 GCA_032361165.1 Enteromius paludinosus
ATGTGGAACTGTAAAGCGGTCAAGAGAGCTGCCTGGAACTACGTTCGCTGTGCGTTTCCCTGAAAATAATTGCACACTTCAGAACGTTCGTCAGCCAATCAGATTCAAGCATTCAACGGCCCCGTAGTATAATATAAGATAATCTTTCATGCCAAATTCTTACATTTTACAATAAAATTCAGTTTGAAGAATAAGACATCATTAATACGTGATCACAATCATCAAAATATTAAACCAAACCTCCAGTTGGTGGCAGCAAGTCATTCGAAGCATAAGTTAAATGAATGAGTCACTGAATCATTGACTCAACCAATTTGTTCAGAAACGCTCAATGATTGAGTAATGAAAAATTATTATTTATTATGTATCTTATATTTTTGCAACAGTTCTGCTTTATTTGGAACTATTTTTACAGACGTAAAAACAGTCCATACTGTGATTAACCAGTCAGTCAGCATTTACAGTGGACGTAGTAAAATTAAGTCTTTATCATCCCCCGTTGATAAATCCACTTGTCGATGTCGAGCCCTGATGTGTACGTGTAAACCATAATATCCGTGAAAGCTTGTGCATGTGGTTTTTGATCACATGATCAGTTTCTTAAAGTCCATCTTATGCAGTAGTTGTTTGACCAGTGAATATGTTCCTTTATTATTGATCTGCACCAGAAAGTGTGTAGCATGTGGTTGCTTAACGCAGTGGTTCTCACTCTTTTTAAATGCCTTAAAATCCAAAAATAGCTACCCTCCATTCTAAAATTAAAATGGCACCAGTTTCTTGTATAAAGACCCAATTAATACAGTTTAAAATGATTACTGGAAATATGCCTAAGTATTGTTTGAAAGATTAGTTTCTGTAAAGTTATATTAGTTACATTTATATTAGTAAAAATATATATTTATTTATATTTTGTTACTTATTTTGTTTTAATCTAATTTGTAATTAAATGTTTATGTATATATGTTTGTGTGTGTGTGTGTGTGTGTGTGTTAGACCCAGGACCACGAAAACAAGTAGTAAGAACACAGGTGTATTTGTAGCAATAGCCAACAATATATTGTATGGGTCAGAATTATAGATTTTTCTTTTATGCCAAAAATAATTAGGGTAAAAGTCAAGTTCCATGAAGATATTTTGTAAATGTCCTTCAGTAAATATGTCAAAACTTTGATTGGTAATATACATAGTTTTGATTAATATGCATTGCTAAGGACTTTTATTTGGACAACTTTAAAGGTAATTTTTCAATATAAAATTTTTTTGCACCCTCAGGTTCCAGATTTTGGTTGTATCTCAGCCAAATATTGCCCATACATCAATGGAAAGTTTGTTTATTCAGCTTTTAAATGTATAAATCTGAAAACTGACACTTAACACCAGTTTTATGGTATGTAGTTATGCGGCCCTAGCACTGTGTGTTCCCGTGCTGTTCGATATAATCTGCACACTGCTCAGGTTGTAATGTGTAATGTTGTGTGTGATGGGCTACAGATGGTTCAGTCCTGCCCGGTGGACCGCAGACCCTTCAGCGTGATCTACCTGCAGGGTTCCTCGCAGCAGTGCATCAAGGTCAGACATCCTCCTGGTGTCCTGTATGTCCTGCTAAGAGGCACTTGTTACTGATGAAACTGAGCTTAGCTTCTCCTCTGTGTTTCAGCTTCCTGTGAAGGTGCCCAGACTCTCAGAGCCACTCAAGTGCTGCAGTCAGGATGGGCAGCGAATGTGCCGCATCTCTGAGTAAGTGCAATGCGATTGTGTTTGCATGTGCTTTTAATCTGATTATTTACTAGGTGATTGTGTCATTAACAGGGGAGAGACAGGAAACACGGAGAGAACGCAAGAGAAAAGAGCTACCGCCAAACAGAAATGCCACAGAAAATGTATGTGCTTCAATTTTGATTCTTGTCTTGTTCGTGAGGTGTTTGTGTGGTTGTGAAAATGTGTCAATATAGAAGAATATTCAAAGTTATTGTTCGGTTAATTACAACTGAAAATACTTTGGGTTCATTAGGTCATATTACATTAATGTAGTTACTACAAAATTAGGAACTGAATTCAAATTAAAAACGTATTTTTTAAAACTTGAAATAAAATAAATTTTAAGCTAACTTAAATAAAATACTTAAACTTTTTTTTTTTTTTTTACATTTTAACTTTTTAAGATAGCATTTTAATTTGCTTTACCTTGATGTACTAACTTCAAACATATGATATGTATATAAAAAGTAATAAAAGTCAAAATAAGACTTCAAAAACTAAATGCAATAGTGTCTGAATGTGATACTAAAATATAAACCAACATTAATGTAAATTTCAGCTTTAAATGTAAAAAAAAAAAGTTAATTATATTTTTTATATTTAAAACATATTTTTTGTTGTTTTAATTAATTGATTGATTGAGCTCTCCAAATTCATTGAAATAAATGTCGTCTTTTCCCCCCCGTTAGGTGATTTGGATGCATCTGTGGATAAAACCAGAAAGGTGAGTCTTTAACTAATTGTGTTGAGTGTGTCTTATTTATTACATATGAACAAAACAGGATGTATTAAGTGGCATTTATGTGTGCAGGTGAATAAAGACTCATGCAACTCTTTTCTGCTTACTAAGCATTTTCACTCATCACTGCCCAGCCAGCAGGGAGCGATGGTTGGCACACTGACACAGATCATGTAAGTGCGCACTGACCTAATGGTAGAACACCATGTAACTTTTTTGTTTCTTTTTCTGAAAAATTTACTTTGGATGCATGTTAAAATGGTTTATGTTTTGCACTGTAGGACAGGATCTGTTGATGTTCCTGAGGAGGGACCAGATGGTGTCCAGTGGAGGAGAATAGAGAGAAAACGCAGGTGGCTTCCTGCCTCTGTACCCGTCCTCTCTACAGGTGTGCCCAGGTGAGAAGCATGTTTTGTTTTGAAATGTTAAACTGAAATGTAGTATATGTACAATTTGGCTGCTTTTTCCTTTTGTGTGCACATCCCTTATTTTGGCTCATGAACCTTTTACTTGTCGACTTAGGGTATCACTTCGCTCACACCTGCTTCTGTCAGCTGTCTCCGCCTCTCTGAACCTGCTTCTTACTGAACACACAGGTAAGACCACTCGAAACCAAGTTATCATTAAATTATATTAAAGATATACATACATAATACTCAAGTTGTTATTTGAAATTTAGTTTTTTTTTTAAATACTTTTTAAAATATGTTTTAATAAATTTTTGATATGCTTTATTTTCTTATTATTTCAACTTTAGCTTATTAAAACATTTTTTCTGTAACTTTTGGCGCTCTAGCAGTTAATAAACAGAGCTGCGTGTGCCTTGTGAAAGAACATTGTAACCAGAGCTGCTTCTCTCTTTTTATGTTAGCGCTACTCTAAACCTGTGTAAATTGTCAAAATATAAACACTCATTATAGGTGTACTGTAGTGATTAGGGACAAGACAAAAACACGGTTTGGAAAATAGGTTAACAGCGTACTCACTTTCATAAAGTTCATACATTTTAAACACAAAGTTATATTTATAATAAGAAAGGTTTTATGTATTATATCTGTAAATAAATAAAGTTAGTGAACTTAAATCTGTAGTGGGAGAGGGAGAGATTCTGGTAAATATCTTACCTACATAAGGTTTCATCTTTATAATAATAAACAAAAATAAAAAGCAAATTTGTACATTTTTATTTTCAGTTCTTATGTTACATTGTTACATTATTACATACATACATGTTACATACATTATTATGTGTCTGTTTTATTAACATTTATTCTATTTCCTATGTTTATTAGTTCCTCATGGCATAGTTTGTGCCGTCACCTGTCCCAAAGGTGAGGAAAAAAAGGGAACCAGGGGTTCTGGGTCAAAGACATCTGTAAAACCAGCAGAAGCTGCTGCTACCAGGCGCTCCTCTAGACACAGTCGGTCAGAAGCAGAGGATTCCTCAGCCGCACAGCCACCAGATTCAGAATCTACACCACAAACCATAAATGATACTCATGCTTCTACAAGCAGAGGGCAGCAGGGGAGCAATCCGAGGTCTGGAGCAAGAACGAGAGGACGTCCAAAGAAGGTGAAGGTGGAGGTGGAGAGATCTGAGGATGAAAAGCAGGAAACTGAGGTTCGAAATCATGACGAAGATGAAGTCACTGAGGAAACCGAATCTGAGGAATCAAATCCAGATCAGAAAGCAAATTCTGATAAGATCGATGGTGACCAAGAGCCAGTCGATATGGAGGAGAAGATGGAGGTGGAGAATCAGACGAGTCCTGCTGAGGAAGAATGTTCCCCTGATGCCAGTAGCCAAGAAGAGGAAACGGCACAAGTAGAAGATTTGGTATCCGAGAGTAAGGTTGAAGGTGAAGACAATCAGAGACTTCCACACGAAGATAGCAAGCAAGAAGATGAGACAACTGATGAAGACCAAGAAGAATTTGTGAAAGTTCCACCAATACAGGAGCAAGATTGTCCATCTCCTTCCTGTGCAGAACTAGAAGAGTCTCTGTCTGATTCCCAGGATGCTGAATCATCTCTGCAAGCGGAACCAACAGCTGAACCTCCTAAAGATGCTTCCGACCAGATTGTAGATCTGAAACCAGAGCCTGACACCACGGAAGACTGTTTGGACATGCAGGAATCCAGTAGTCCTCCACCTCTCAAAGAGGATCAGGCCACTGAAACGTCGGTTCCAGAAGAGAAGGGCATCCCAGAAACAAAGGACACTAATGCAAGTTGTCCTCAGGATAACACTGACCTTATTCCAATGGAGTGCGATTCTCCGGTATCTGAGATTGAAGCTCACATTGCTGAAGATGAGGTTAATCCCACTGCGAATGCACCTCAGATGGATGATCCAAAGCCCAAACTTGACTCTTGTAAGGAAGAAAAAGCCTCCGATAAGAGAGAGCGGGAGGGACGATCCCGCAGGTCTCGCTTTCACTCGCCTACGACCACCTGGTCTCCCAACCGGGAATCTAGGAGCGAAGGGTCTCGCAGGTCAAGGTCTCGATCACGTGATCGTAGCCACAAGACCCGGTCCACATCTCGAAATCGTGAGCAGCAAGAGGAAGTGCGGGATGGCCGGCGGAATCGGAGCCGTAGTCGTAGTAGGGAGCGGAGTCACAGGCGACGTAGTCGTTCCAGAAACAGAAACCGACCAGGACGCCGGAGCCCATCCCAGGAGCGCACTGATCACAGTGGTCACTCTCCTCGTAAGAGAGAGTCTTGGGGTGGGGATGGATGGCGGAGCAGGGGCGATGGACGAGGTTTCCGCAATTCCAACTGGAGGAACAATGCGGAGAAGCCTGGACATTTCTCACCAAGAGAGCTTGTTTCATCTGACAACGGCAATTTCCATGAGGCATCACCCGAACGAGGCAGGAGCGAGAACCCGGATTGGGTGCGAGAGAGGGAGAGGCTTTGGCCGGACACTGATTCCAGAGGACGTGAGCCACGAAGGGATGAAAATACAGGTGATCCGCCTGCAGAGTCCTGGTCTCGAGGCGGCTGGAACGCTGGCCGTGGCAGAGGAGGCTCACACTGGTCATCTGGCGAGGGCGAGCCAGCAGAAAATTGGAGGCAACGTACTTCTTTCTCAGGGACAGCAAACAGTTCAGATTCTTATAATCGCTTCAACGACAATAGAGCTGGAGGGAAAAGAAAAGAATTTGAGGGCGCAGAGACACCACTGGATCGTTCCGGGTGGTCATCGGCATCCAGCTGGGCTGTACGCCGAACTCTCCCTGCTGATGTGCAGAACTACTACTCGCGTCGAGACAGGGGAGGTGGGAACAACACCTGGAACAGACAAGAGGAGGATCAAGGTGCACCAGGTGTTCCGAAACAAGCAGGTGTGTCTTTATGCAAATAAACTAATCATTTTTATTTAAAAAATGTTAAAAAACTTTCTATCAAAAGTTTTACTGTTTTGGCATTTTTCTCCTTCTGTTTTTTTTTAAGTCAAATAACACTTATTTAACAAAAAAATTGGGTTTCTAGTATATAGATAGTAGAGGTTTGATTTTTCAAATCAAAGTGATCATCCATATCTGGGGACTTGAGTGAACAGGCCACATCCCTGTACATAACGATTGATAGGTAGTTGTTTGGAATGCACTTGACACTTGAGCGATGTCATTTCCTCATTATCTTCAGCTGGCATGTCCAACAGCAGATAGTTAAGTTCATTAATAGATTGTAAAGTTTATCAGAAGCTCATCTTTTCAGCCGCACATTCCCACTTTATTATGTTCAGTTCACATCATCTCCACTATGTTTATTTATGTTTTCCATATTCCAGATCCCCCCCAGAATGAGCCAAATGCACCGCTCCCGACAGAGGCAGTGCCAGCCATGCCCCCTCCCCTGATGCCTCACCAGATGGGTGTTATGGGGGTCCTCCGTTACCCCATGGGGCCTTTGCTGCCAAGACCTCCAGCCGTAGGTCTGCAGCCTCCTCCTCAGTTTACCTTGCCCCATCCAGTTCCAGTGCAGCTGCACCACACTGGGCCACTCCTCCAGGTCCCATCCATTGCTGTGCAGGCACTGCCTCCACCTCCACCACCTCCTCCACCCGTGCAACAGGGTAGCTTCGCAGTGGTACCAACTGAAAGCCACCCACCTCAGGTGAGCACAATGATTTATAATTTTAAAAAAAATTAGTTCAATATTCATCCATCCCTAACTTAGTTCACCCAAAAATGTAAATTGTTATTAATCATTTCAAAACCGTAAGACCTTTGTTCATCGTCAGAACGCAAATTCTATAAAGTTATATATGATGAAATTCAAGAGATTTCTGACCCTACATATGGCACTTTTCCACTGCGTGGTACGACTCGGCACGGCTCGTTACGGTATGGCACGGCTCAGTTCGGCCCAGTTAGCGTTTCCAATGCAGTTTAGTACCGCTTTAGAGTGGGCGGGATTATTCACGTGTTGTTATAGTTGCGCCGCCTCCACTGCCGTGACATCATGGTAAACGCGCCACAACAATGGAGTATTTTTCATTCCGCGTCGCCCCATCATCCTCGTCGATCAACAAGAGGAACGTCTGTACTTCCTCAATAGACCACGAATACAAAAAGGTGCATTTCTTCAAACAAAATAGTTGCGTCCGATCCTTCGCTGGCTGTGCTGATTTAAATGTAACGTTGTGTTGTATCTGTTGTGTCTCGTGTCGCAAGTTCAGTGACGCAGTAATGAAGATTTTTCTCGGCCAGTCAGTGACCAGCAGAGTTTACACGTCACATTTTGGTAACGGTACGGCTTGCTTGGAACCTCGGCTGAGGTGGTACTAAAAAAAGGACCAGGTACTGTTCCCAGTGGAAAACCCCCCAAAAGTGAGCTGTACCGTACCGTACTATGCAGCGGAAAAGCGCCAATAGACATCAATGGTACTATAATTGTCAAAGCACAGAAACGTAGTAAGGGCACAACAATGTTTTTACGATTTTTCTCTCTCGGGACATTTCTCTGCCTTCGCTTATGCATGCATGTGATGCTGGAAGTCCAGATTCTCGTAGCTTTGTAAAATTATGGTCAAACCACTGATGTCCTTACTTTGAATTTGAATACTTTACAGCAGGTGATGCCCGGTTTTCCTGTACCAGGCAAAGCTTTATTCAAACCCATGCCAACCAAAGTAGTTGCTGGGCCGCTTCCTACTGTTGGGATGCCCAGCGTGGTCCAGCCATCCTCTACCACCACCCAACCCGCCTCTCACAGCAAGGCCCACGCTGACAGCTCGAAGAAAGAGAAGGCAAGTCTTGCACATTAAAGCAAACTAATTCACGCTAGTGTAGATATTAATTACTAAAATGCGTTTTCCTTTTCAAACAGAAATTACAGATTCAGGAGCGGGCCGTCAATGAGGTGAAAGCAGCGATTAAGCCATACTATCAGAAGAATGAAATCAACAAGGAGGAATATAAAGAGATCGTACGAAAAGCTGTGGAAAAAGTAAGTTCAGTTTTAGAAAAAGAATTATGCATGATTAATTTGAAATCTAATGTAACTTCATAATGTTTTGCTCATATTTTTAATGTTGTGCAAACAGTTTTGCAAATGCACACAGTAATTGTTGTTCTTCTCCTCCTCTCAGATTTGTCACAGCAAAAGTGGCGAGGTGAACGCCGACAAGGTGGCCAACCTGGTGAAAGCGTATGTCGACAAATACAAACGCATCCGCAAAGGAAAATCCGAGAAGAGCTGAGGGTCGCTGATCTGCTGACTGCACAAGTGCAATTCCTCCACTGCAGGCTGCTGCCGGTGTCACTGACTGGAGCCGTTCTTAACACATTTACTTACGAGAATGAAGATTTTTCTAGAGATGACATATTTTGTTTAATTTGGATTTGATATAGTGCAAATGCCCTTTATTGGATTGTGTTTCATGGGTGTATGTGGGGTTTGGGGGGGGTTTAAAGATCTGTAATGGTGTCGCTCCAATTGCATTTTGCTTCTACATTTAAAGTAGCAAAGATAATGAATAATTAAGGCAGATGATTAAAGTGGTACGACTGGACCTGTCCTGTCTCTCTCTGTGTCTCTCTCTCTCTCAGTAGTTGAACATAAAGACTTTTTTCCCTTTAGAATCATTGAAACAATCTGGAGTACATGTGCATTAGCTTTATGATTCCCTGCAGATGCCGAATGTGTGTTTTGAGTGTGTGCGATTCAGTCATAATCTTACGTGGAAAGAACACGGGTAGTTTCGCTGGTGAGCCGAGATGATTTTGTTGTCATATCCAGGTTTAAAGTCCTGTACTTCTGTTTATGCAGTTCAATCACTGTGTCTGTTTGCCCTCCCAGAAGCAATGAAATAAACCAGCTCTTTGAATCTCATCTTTTGTCCTTTTTACTGAGGTCAGCTCAGACCTCTGATACCTCAAACACTCTCATTAACCTTAACGAGAGCTTGTTAACTCAACCTGCCTAGGTTTTTGTTTGCCTGGGCTGATTAAGGCTCTCAGAATTGCGAATCCTTTGATGCATATTGAGTCGTTTCGATTACATGAACTCTATGTTGTGGCTAATGATCAGTCTGAATCACTATTTTCCGAAGTAATCCATGGAAACCCTTTGAGATCCTTCAGAACTGAATCAATTTTTTTACGATGCTCGTGAAAGTGTTTTGAGAGTATGAGTGAGCAAAGCGACCATTCTTCGAGTTTGGCTGCAAACAGACTTCGGTTTTACTTATATACTGTGAAAGCGTGGTTCTCATACCGGTTGACGGGTGAAATATACGTTCCAGCATGTTCATAGCACAGCAGTCTGTGGCTCAGTGGTCTGAGTGTTGCCTCATGAATCAAACGTAGCCGGTTCAAATCCAGGTTGGATGTCCAGGAGTTGCAGGTGTGGTGAGTGAATGGAGGAGCAGTGGGTTATAGAGAGTCTACAGCTGGAATACTTCTGACTTAGTACCAGAAACTGGATATTTTTAATATAAGTAAACATCTTGTATAGCTCTATAACCGCTGCTGGTGATTGTCCAGAAAGTCCCCGGGGGGAGGGGTCGACTGGATATACCCCCTCCTCCCTTCGTGTCCTGCCTTGTCTCGCTGCACCCATCCTCGTACAACTGGTGACCTTTCCAACTGCAACTATGCTTCTGTGTCCAGGCCGGATTCGAACCGGCATCCCTCCGATTAGGGAGGATTGTACTCAGACCACTGAGCCACTGGCACTTCCACGCTATAACCTTTTTTTTTGGAGTCTCGTCTTTTTTAATTGGTCAAAAACATGTGAAATGAAACAATTTTACCAGCCACTGCAAGAGTGAGACTTGAACTCGGGTCGCTCAGGTGAGAGCGAGAGGCGTAGACCGCTGATCTACGGCGATAATATCGCAGCGATGCTTTTTAATACTTCCTGTCGTACTCAAATTATTCTGACCGTTTACTGTTTCAATACTCAAGATACTTTATTTGTCACATGCATAGTCATACAGGCACAGCACGCAGTGAAATGTATCCTGAACCGTTCTGTTCTGGTTTAAGACTCGGATGGCCTGGAGATAGAAGATCCTTAAACTATTGATTATCGTGTGTGGCAACGAAACATCTCATCGTTTTTCTGTATTGTTATATTTATAAACAAAACAATCCTATATTTATAATCCGAAGGTAAATATGACAACTTTTTGCTTAGACTACATAATTTTCATTTTATTTAGATTATAATATTACTAAGATTAACAGTATTATTGTGTTATATGTCCTATTTGTTACAAATTAATAATACATCAAATAAATAAATAAATAATAGTAAAAAGAAAGATAAATGGCAAGTCAACTGACTTTTAACGCCCTCCTGTGTTGAAGGTGAAAATGTAAGATGTAATTAGAAATTAGAAATTGTTGATCACATTTAGTCAAATAAATAAATAAACATAAAGGTAAAGAAAATTGGCTTATATACATTTAAAAATACGAGTCTGGACCACTGATCTATATATAATTCCCTATTATAGATCAGTCGCCCTCCAGTGGTCAAATGCAGGAATAACACTAATGCAATTTATTTCTGCAGATCTTGAATTACACTATCTTGTAGTGATTTAATGTATTCTAATAAACTGTTTAAGTGGCCTAATTAGTTTTTTTACATCTGTAATATATACATTCGAGTCTACCACGGCTATTTCCTTGCGAGAAATTATTTTCTGTTGATTCTAATGATTTAACTAATTTTAAAGAATAATTAATTTTTTAATCACACTGTCCAGTTATAAAATCAAATGTGGAAAAAAGCGCTAAAACAACTTCAAATCACCTCTTACAAACACGAAGGGGGAGACAAGCGGAAATCACGCGCACCTGCCGGAAATTAACGGGATCACGCGTCAGTTGTATAAAGCAGCGACGGCTTCATATTCAGGAGAGCAAAAGTCAGTTATTCTGAACTTACTTGTTTTCCACGCTCACTCCTCCTGCCAAAATGAAACAACCGGATGGTGCTAAAAATGCATGCAGTACCACACACACTTGATTCAACTCATGCTTTAATGAAGCTTTTGAGCTTTTATTCTTCTAGTTGTGTCTAGTATTTTTAGGAAGTCTCACACATTTACAGGAAATAACTCACTTTTGTGTTGCAGATGGACATATGTTGCTCTGTACTCCAATAAAATTCTCTTACATATAGTAATCAAATTTAAATAAATATTTGCACAATGATAAACTAAAAAATTATCAAATAATAAATATTCCTCACAGCAATCTTACATATATGCAGATATGGAGGTAAAAAACGGATTTTGTAATTATTGCAATTTTTTTTTTACAACAACAACAACAAAAAGCAATGACTAGAGTATTTAAATATCTAAATAATGACTAGAGTATTTAAATATCTAAATATCTAATATCTAAGCACAACATCATGTGTTGCTTTAGTCTGCACCCTACGTGCATAATAAAAGTCACTATTCTGTCATTAAAAACCCTAAATCAAGCACGCCTGAAACATTTCGATCCAGATGACTGGGGGTCCCCAAGGAAAAACGGCATGTCAACAGTATGTCAAAAATGTTCAGTCTTTTATTTAAAAACTATAAACAGTCACCAAAGTAAATGAAGCCAATCTATATCAGACTGTTAGATATATGTATCATCGCACACCCTACAGACACTGCAGAAATGGTGAGGGGGTGGGGGGGGGAGGGGTCGTGACCCCGCTGGGATGCTAACACAACAGGCAGTAATAAATGTTACACAACACACAGCAGAGAGGACAGCCTGGGGTCCGGGAGCCGGAATGTGGCGTGGTCATAAGAATGGATGAAGAAGAAAAAAAAAACAAAACAAAAAAAAACAAAAAGAAAAAAGCAAAATAGTACAATAAAATCCCACACTATATTAAGATAGAAAAAAGGTCTGGAGGAAAATATCATACCTGCACGTAAAGGAAAGAACACAGGAGAAAACCTGTATAAAACTCCATGTATTTAAACCAATTTACAAATACAAAAAGAATCACGTACGGGCGGTCGGGCTCGTACTCTGACGCTTACAGTGAATACAGGTTGAGGGGAATACCTTCAATATGTTTTTCGTCTCTTCTACAAAATGACATATGATATATTATTTCATACTCTTTCAGCCAGCAAAATGAGTTCTACAAGTTATAATAGTACAAAAAAGGGGAGAAAAACAAAAAAACTAAATCACAGTTCCACAAAGAAAAACCTGTAGCCCTCCGCCAGCCCTCCCAAAACTTTACAGCATCAGTACCTTCGCAGAATATTTACAGGGTTTAAGTACATTCATCCACTGCTGAGTATAGAATCACATCTCAAACGAGTAACCAGGGGTCAAATAAAAAAACGAGTCTGAACCTACTGACGTAATGCTTCTGATACCAGTGGGCAGCAGCGGCATGAAGGAGGGAGATTTAACTTTATATCTATTCACAAATATTTACACTTTTTTTTTTTTCTCATTTACTCATATTGGTATTTATTTCAATAATAAATAAGTGAAAATATAATTGGCTCAAGTAAGAAAACCAAGCTATCAAGTTATAAAGAAAAAAACAAAATCTAGCCACACCTCTGCCGCCCCGCATCGTTGTCCACTTGCCCCGCCCACAGAATCCCCCCCCCCGCACTCCTCTGGGACTATAAAAATGTGCTCGTCGGGCCAGGCGTGAAGAGGCGGTTAGAAGAGTGAAATGGGCGCTGGTTTCTGAGTGGCTGGTGGAAGACCCGTGGCAGTTTGTAAGGGAGGTGGAGGAGAGGGACTGGGTGGAATGGAGAGGGAGACAGAGAGAGAGAGAGAGATGGGTGTTTAGGGGGACGACCCAACGACGCTGGCGACCTGTGTGGCAGCAGAATGGGGAAATGGGCTTCTCGTCTCCTTCCGAAGGTTTATTTTTTTGGGTTGAGCTGAGCTCAGGCCTGCAGAGAGCGCGTGAGTTCGTAAAGGCATTTCGCGAGCGTGGTGGAGACCTCCATAGTGCTCAGCGCCAGCACAGAGAGATGATTTTCATGCCGCCTTACCAACCTGAACACAAACACACAACAGTCAGACAATGATCACTTTTATCAAGTCCACTTAGTTTTTTTTTTTTTTTCATGCTATAACCGGTGAACAGCAGTCACTTGAAAAAAGTACTTTTTAATTACTACTACTACTACTAACAGCTACAGTATAACTAATATAAAGGACTGTTTTTATTCCAAAGCATCATATTGAACTTTTTACCGTATCAAATCTATTACTTTTTTACTTAAGTACTTCAGTTATTCAAAGATTTACTTGAGTCCAAGAAAGCATAACATTTTCTAATGATCTTAAGTTCTATAGGGTAAAAACAACGACAACAAAATAACTATTTTATGCAATATAGTGCAGTACAAAATCTGACTAATGTTTTCCAAAGAAAAACTAAGGCTGCTTTCACACCTGCCTCATTTAGTTCGGTTGAATCGCACTAGAGTTGGTTTTCCTACTTGGTGCGGTTCGTTTGGGCAGGTGTGAATGTAACAATCACACCCGAGTGCGCACCAAAAGCGGACCAAAAAAGCGTCCTTGAAGAGGTGGTCTCGGTACGCTTTCAAACGAACACTGGAGCGGTTCGTTCGTGGTGAGAACATGATCCGAACTCGAACAGACCCAACTGCAAAAAG
>JAUMHQ010000051.1:279249-291045 GCA_032361165.1 Enteromius paludinosus
CTGCTGAGGAAACAAAGTCACCTACATTTTGGATGCCCTGGGGGGAAGCAAATAAACATCACATTTTCCTTTTTGGGTGAACTATCCGTTTAATTATTTCATTTATGTCTAAATTTCAAAGAAATACAACCATTTAATGTTCAAGCCGATCACACATTTCTGAAACTGAATAGAAGATTTAACAGATTCTCGAAAGTAGAAAGCAACAAATAGCTTCAATAAACAAGCACTGTATGGCTTGACTTCAAAATAATCATGTGTACTAGTAGTACTGAATAACAATTATTTTTATGTAACATGACATTCACTTTGATGGATATTTGAAACAATTTTTGGATTAAAATTCTATTACTCATGTTTTTATCTACTGAAAATACAGAGTGACTTTTGCTGCAGAAATGAGGCTGGGCGGAACGTCAGACAGAATACAAAGCGCTTGAACGTTGTAATCCTACTATAATGACCGTCTGCGTGAGTTACAGTCGATTTGTCGCTTTAATTAAATGCGACGACACAAAGAGAGCGAGGACTGGGGTTGTCCACATGGCTCCTCGGGTCACCACATAATCATGTAAGAGGATCACGCTTCCAGACGCATCCCTGTTGGCCGGCTGCTCCTCCTCCCTCTAGACGTGAGCCGACACGTGGCACACGCATGTTTGTTTGCATGTATGTGCACCAGTGGCTTGCACATGGGTCCCAAAAATAGCCGGCCATCAATCATAGCCCCTCCCCTTCCTGCTCTTTTGTGGCGTTGCTTGTGATCTTAATTGGCCTGTCAGTTGCTTTCATTAGTAGGCAGAGCCATCAACGCACACACCAACAGAATTAATGGTCCTGGGAAGGATGGGCATCCGATAAACCATGGGTCAGACCCCATCCCCCGTGAATAGGAGTAAAGCCCTCTTATACACCTGCCATCAGCTCTGGAAGTTATCTAAAAAAAAATCAGGCACACATCACCCCTTTAAAATAATTTTTTGGATCCTCTGAGGTGAATGGGGGCCATCAGAATGAATCCAAACAGCTGAAAAAACACATCACAGTGATTCACAGAAAAAGACTCAATAGGCTTAAGAGAATCGCTTCACACATGTATAATCCCTATTGAAAAGACAAGAGGAAAAACTATGTTCCCATGCTTCTACAATTACAAAACAAAGCTGCAATTCACCATCAAGCGATCAACACAGCTCAACATAACAACGACCTCACCGCAATGATGCAGAAATAAAGATCCAGAATCGCACACCAATCTAAACTATCGAACTCATAAAAATAAGGCTTCAAATCATGTTTTTGCAGTGACACCACAGAAGAACTTTTCAGTTGACACCAGCTCTTATAAGAAGAGCCTTTTTCCCACTATATAGAATCAAGGAAAGGTTCCATAGAGGGTACAGATTCTACAAACCTTTAGATTTCATAGTCTAGGATACCAATGTTGGCAAAACGGGTACTTAAAACCAATGGAGACACTCCATGGCATAACGTAAACCGAAGCCATTGCCATGGTGATGCAATGACTTGCTATAAGACACTAACAATTAAGCAGTCAGCAGCAAGCACCCCCGTCCCACTAATCATCTGCTCTGGGTCATTAATAAACGAACAGTAATCCAAGATTCATAACAATGGCCAGCATGTGCACCAGAGATCATGGGAAATTAATCCCAGCATTTATTTATTTCAGGATTTACCCCCTTCTCCCTCAGCTCAAGCTCAAGAACCCCCTGATGCCTCATATATCAGGCAGATGGTCGGTGAGGATATAAGGGTGTTTTTGGGGAGGCTTACATGTGCTAGTGTTCACACAAAAGAATTGTCTCAAATATATATATTTTCTTAATGCATGTTTAAGAGCTTACTGTGAACAATTCATCCATGCATATGTTTTGTAATGTTCATAATCATAACTTTCCCTGCAACTTTAAAACAAAAACTCAAGCAAACTGGAGTAGCAATAAGGTAAACAATAAATGCATTTCCTTATGCAGTTATGCATCAACTCTGAAAACATAAAACCGTTTCCTTATTAGTGGTTGATTAATATGCATATTTAAATGGCCAGTGCCAATAATTGTTTTTTTGGGCTTTCTTCTTACTTTTTCTCATTGTAAGCTGCTTGGCATCAAAACATCTAACTCAACAGATAAATGCAAGTAATTCACAACATGCCATAAAAGAATAACTCAGCTTCCTGAAATGCTTCACTGGCACATTTAATCTGTTAACAGCACTTCAGCATGACCAAGAAAATCTTTGGCGATAAACAGAATTCCCTGCCAGAGCTCAAGGACATGCTGAAAACTTCACGGCTGCAGTTTCCATCAGGAAACACCTGCACTTTTCCCCTCCTCTGGTGCTGGATGTATATATTTAGCACACATCTCTGAGAGATGAAGTTATAGCACTCAGTCTAAAGCTCGTCATAATGAGCAATTTTGGCTGGATATGAAACATGTTTGGGCAACAACACAATGTCCCTGTAGAAACTTGTATCTGTCAGTCACAGCTGACACATTCAGAGACAGACAGGTCAATATTTAAAGATCATATTAACTCAAACCATTAGAATATGATCCACTATCGCAAATATCCGTGTTGTATTTTTAAATGCTTGCTGATTCATCTCGCATTCTACATGGAAAAGTCATGCAACTTCCTAACAATCCTCATCTTTCAGTGTAAACGCCAAAAATAGACATTAAACTGGGCTTTTTATGATTTAAGACGGGTTTGTTGACATCTTATTTCCTTTTCTTAAAAAAAACTCCCTTTTAAAACAAGCATATAATGATCAAAATAAATAAAGTCCTCCCTCTCTCTCTCTCTCTCTCTCTCTCTCACACGCACTCATTCACTCCTGTGTGGTTTCGAGAGTTTGGGGTTGAAAAAACAACACGAATAAACTCACCAGCGTTAATTGTGAGCGTTTAGTTTCGTGTCGGTAACTAGTTGTTTCTCTTCGCTCGACCTCGCTGCGCGGCTGCGGGGCGTGCGCGCGTGGGTGCGTTGACGCGCATCAGCTGGAGTTGGAGCTGCTTTTCCTCCACGCGTCTTGGAGTGTTCAGTTGAGAGGGATTCGCGGTTCAAAACAGCCAATCAAAGCAGAGATCAAAAGCCTCAATGGATAGGGGCGGGGAGATGCGAGCAAGTGGGAGGTCCCTGTTTCAACGCGCGACATATCAGTAAAGCAAGTAGAGAAGACATTATACGATTGTTTTATGTACATAACTTACACTTAATATTGAAAATTTCAGTTTTAAGTATCAATGATGAAGTATATACTTTTATATAATTCCTCAAATCAGTATTTAATTAATTAATCAAAAGGATTAAATGATTAGATAAAATAAGTATATAAATAATACATAAAATATAAATATATAAGAATTATATTTTTACTCTTGAAAAGTAAAATAACATCGAAATGTCACGTTATTCTCTTATTAAGGCTATAGTAAAATATTTAAATTCTCTCGGTGCTTACGTTAAAAAAAAATGCATAAATACCCATAGATGGGTACTTTTAGTTTATGTGATATATATATATTTCAAAGAAAAATAATTGTAATTATATAGAATAATTATTAATAATTATGTTTGTGATATATAATGATATTCAAATATATTCAATAATTTAAATCTTGAAAATATCAAAATAAAATGCATTTTGAATCTTGTATTAATGACAAAATATCTCCCTGTAATTAATTTCAAAAACTCTGTAAGACTTATGATTGGATATTAGATATAGGCTAAAACTGACTCATAATCACAAGGCAGGATTTGTTTGCGCAGGTAAAATCTGATTACGCCCTCTGGGTGACACGGGATTAAGCTGGCCTCTCTTCACCTATAAAAACCTCAGTCAGTTACTAAAAGAGCATACGCAGTCATGATCATAGTGCAATTATGAAACCAAACATTCAGAGATAATAAGCTTCACCAAAGGGATTTGTGAAAGGACGGATTTTACAGTAATAAACAAAATATTCATGTTACTTATTGCGCTTTAAACGTTCAGAAAGTTTGTCGATTGCGCCTCCACGCGGCCGGTTGTGTGAAAGAAAGCCGGCGCCTACATCTCCCAGAAGTACCGGCGCGTGACGTCACGGCCGCAGCAACAGGAAGTGTTCCAACGAAGCCGTTGCTGTAAGATAAGGTAAGCTTTTCTATTCATTTAAAGTTATTCGCGATTTTAGTCAGAAATGTAATAAAAACAAATAGTGTGTCTAGATTCATATTCGTATTTATTCACACGATTTAACATTAGTATTTTATTAAAACAATTAACGTTACCGGGTTTTTTTGTAGAAGCTAATGCTAGGCTTCTACCAAAACATTTGACACTTACCTTTCAGTATTTCTGAAATCAAGACATTTAATGTCTATAAATGAACCACAATGTAACAGTAGCAGCAAATCAGCTTTACACTGATCTAAACATTTGAAGAATATAATATTGTGTACTAATAAAAAGAATCATGACTTCAGTCACATTCCAAGCGTTTCTTGTGCTCTTCAGGAATGACCTGTACACTGGAGAAGGTGCTGGCCGATGCCAAATCACTGGTGGAGCGGCTCCGGGATCATGACAGTGCTGCTGAGATCCTGATTGAACAAACCACGCTTCTGAACAAGAGAGTAGAGGCCATGAAACAGGTATCAGTGTTGCTTTTCAGTCTGTATAATGGAGACAAGAGTTGTTTTATTCATATTTCTTGTTCTTTCAGTACCAGGAAGAGATTGAGCTGTTGAACCAGGTGGCGAGACACCGGCCGCGCTCCACGTTGGTCATGGGCATCCAGCAGGAAAACCGGCAAATACGAGAACTGCAGCAAGAAAACAAAGGTGTCAGGAGGGTTTGCAATTAAAACCTGTTGGTGGATGTCATTCGAGGGCTGTTTTAAATCTAAATCCACACATTTCTCCTGACAGAGCTGCGCACATCACTGGAGGAGCATCAGTCTGCGCTGGAACTCATCATGAGCAAATACAGAGAGCAGGTGTTTCGCCTTCTGATGGCCAGCAAGAGAGACGATCCTGCTATTGTCACCCAGCTCAGAGAACAGCACACTAATGTCAGTCAAGATGGTTTTTCTAAGATTCCTCTCTATTTCTGGTGTCCCAAGTAGTCATTCAATGTGCTTATGTCGCAGGAGATGCAGGCGCACATTGAGAAAATAAACGAAATGGCCACGGTGATGAGGAAAGCCATTGAGGTGGATGAAGGGCGATTGTGTGAGGATGAGGAGAGAATCAAACGTCTGGAGGTCAGACACAATAAATATACCACATTGTATTTGTTATTAAAATACATTAAAACAATGGCACAAAATCAGTACGAGTAAGATGAAAATAAACTGTAATTATAGCCCGATATTTTAAAATGTATTAATTTATTTTTATTTAATTTGTCTGATTAAAGAGTATTTTAAAACATAATAGTTTTTCATTAATTTCATATAATCTTATCTATTATTAAAATGTATATATTATTTTATAACATATAATCATTGACCGCCTAGCCCTATACCACAATAGACATGACTCTTGGTTTATATGTTGTTCTGTGCAGCTGGAGAACAGTGGTCTGCGAGAGCTGTTGGGAATCAGCCGCGAGGCGTTTCTGGTGCTGAAGAGGGACGACACGTCTGACAGCACATCTCTCTCGCCGCTGCTCACCAGCACAGATGTCAGTCTAAGGAAGAGCTAAAAGATGTCAGAGACTCTGAGTTTACAAACCATCATTCAGAGCTGCCCTACAAATCCCACAATCCTCTACTACTGGGTCACACGCACTCACTGTGCAACCTGGATGTCCATCAGTCATTCCGCTTGAGGGGTTTTGCAGGAAGGGCCTTTGGAATCTGTCAAACACTGAGATCCGGCTACTTTTTTCATCTCTCCTTCATCATGGCTTGTCTGGAAAAGTCAAATTAACTATTTCAGCCAACTCAAAACACAATTTTGGCATATTGTGAATGATTACTTGACCTGAACACGAGACTTTTTAAAGGGAATGTCACAATGTGCCATTTTAATGAAAAAGCTTTTTTTTGTTTTGCTTGTGTTTGTAACTCTTATGTGGGTATGAGAGGAAGTAGCATTGAAAGTGATTAAAAGCATTGAATGAACTGGCAATGTCCTTCTCTAGATTCATGCTCAGAGAGTATTAAATAACTGAACACTTCAGGTTTTACACCATCTTTAATTTAGTATTCAGTAGCGTGTAATTGAGTGTAAATTTATATTGCTTAAAAAAAGAAAAGCATTGCAAATTACTTAAAATATTTTTCCATAACTTCTAGAGTTTTGTCAACATGTAGACAAATTTATAGAATTTTTTTTTTTACCATTTTAAAAATATTTGTATAAATAAAACTATTGTTTAAATCTTTTTTTTTTTTTACTATACCAAATAACTGAACTGACTGTAAAGTCCTGTCTGACACTTCTTATCGTTCCTCTCCTAGATGCATCACAAAAAGCACTGCAATTAGTCGCACCGTCACATCAAAAGTTCACACATTTCTCACATTCAATGAAAGCAAAACATCAGATTTAAATTCTAATCTGTCTAGGAAAAGAAAATCTCATTTAGGTGGTATGGCACAAATTACAACTTTATTAAACACAACTTTTAGACAAAACAAAAATAATGCATACTGCTATCACATAAAAACAACGTTAACATTACTGCATGTTTGTAAATGCTTTAGAAAAACACAGGTCAGAAGAAACCCTGAGAGGAAACCAAAAGTGTGCTGATGAATAATGCAATATTACCGATTTTGCAAAGATCGATCTTGGGTTTGTGCCTCCATAAGAGCTGCATATCCAGTTATGAAGCACAGAACATTACTGAAAAACATTTCAATATTCCTCTTACACTACATTTAAAATCCTCATTACAAATGCACTGAGGCAGCGGTCAAATTCCCCGCAGGAACACAATCAAAATAAGGTTCTAACATGAACTGGATCCGCTGAGACTCAGACATGCTCACTTAGACACACAAGACACTCAAACATCAGCCGTAGAGGCTTACAGTGGCTACTAATGAACACCAGTTCATTTGTTCTGCAATCGCAGCGTGTTATACATTCAATTTAAATGGTGAACACCTTTAAAAAAACAACAACATTCGCTCATTCACTCATGTACTAGCTGGACGTAGTAAAAACATTAAAAATAATCTCCACTGAACATTTCCTCTAAGCTGCTAAAATGCATCTAAAAATCACGCTGTGGCAGCTGATGCATATAGTAGAGGTCAGTTGCTTAACATTTATCAGAAAACAGCACTGCTGGGAACCTATAGAAAAAAAAACACACATATAAGTGCACATGGTCAGTCTCACACAGTGTGTGAGCTGCTCTTTTTTTAGGCTCTAAAAATCAAGCTCAGTCTTCATGTATGATGCTATAGGTCTCCACAGGTTTGAGCAGCTGTGTTCTGGAGGAGAAGGGCAAACAGTGAACTGACTTCAAGTCAAAAGTTACATGTTAAAGCAGAAGAGGCGTGGTTTCACCGGCCGATTCTGCCCGCTGTGTGAGCTGGCGAATACGTCCGAGGATTTGGGTTGATAAAGACGGCTTGTGGTGGCTGGGATCCAGAACGTTGGTCTTCCTGCGCTCTCGTTCTTGCTTCCACATCACGTATGGACTCGGTGGGAAAAACGGCCGTGACCTCTCCCGGTACAGCTGCAGGACGATCCCCGAAACCCCCAGAACAACCCACACAGTGATCATGATGAAATCTGGAGAGGTGAAACACCAGACATGACCAATAGATCGATACGTTTGAGAGTCAGACCCAGGATAGTAAAGCAAAATTAAAAATTAATGAATGAGAAAAAGGGGGCTGAATCATGCCCCTTTATCTATCACCTTACTTAAAACACTCAAGAGCAACAGCACTTTAAAGGAAGAAGGACTGTGATTGGTCGTAATGCATACAAATATTTGGTGGATCAAAATGTAATGCAGTCTCTTCACTATTCATTACATTTCAGTTTAACTGCGGTTGTCGTAACTGATTTCATTAACTCTTGGCATTTTCCCCCAAGCCCCTGTTAATTTCTGACCCCGGTCTGCACTGATCTCATCTCATACATGGCCTACAAATAAAATCCCTGCACACCTACCGATATCCTGCAGCGGCACGGAGATAAATGCTCGGCTGAAGTTGTGGTTGAGGAGGCGTTTGAGGACATCCAGTGTGATGTAGGACAGACTGGTGTAGGTGTAGGCATTGACGGCCAGGACCACTGTATACGCACCAACCACTCCACATGTAATTATATTGCCCTGAAACATAAATAAAATGCATTCCTTTATCTGTAGGTGTCAGACATGAGCTCATATCTAATGTATTTTTCTATATCTCACCTCTCTAGGCCACCTGATAAAGAACAAGGGAACAAACACCATAATGCAAGCGAACACCACCCAGAACACCACATCATCATGGAACACAGGAAGATCCCCTGAGAGAGATTAAATAACAAATCCAAAAAATTTAAATCATTAAATATCTAATAATGAAAATGATTGCCCACATCACAACAATCAACAACCAGCTAGACTATATAAAAAAAAGAGATCATTCTCAACAGATGCAGAAGCAAACATTATTTCTAACCGAGTGGAGTGAAGAAGATGATGGACGAGATGATAAATCCAAGAATGAGTCCGATCACCAACACGCAGGCCATGACCGAACCGAACCGCCACCAGCTCATCACCATGACCATGCCCCCGACCACACCCATCAGCGCTGTCAGAGCCAATCGAACTGCAAAGAGAAAAAGCTCAGTCAACAAACTAGTTCAATACATCAGATAACAAAGACATCGGTTGACTAATGAGTGCAGTGGTTCTTAAAACTTTTACACCAAGTACATCCTCAGTAAATATCTGCCACCATCATGACCAGCATTAAAATACAATAGCACAGTCTGCCCTTATTATTCAACTACAGCTACGCAGGGCTCAAAAACAAGGCAGTTTTATTCCTAATAAGAATATTTATTATTAAAATGGATTTATTTTTATCTCACCACAAATGAGAAAATATAAAAAGAAGTTAATTTTCACCATATTTTAAGTAAAATGTTAAATAGATCCAGCAAATGATATATGAACAAAACATTCAGAAGACAGATAGAAAAAACTAAAAGTAACATCTTTTTTAAAGTTTGATGTAAGTGCTAATATGTGGAAAACATTTTTAAAGATGTGTATTATATTTAAAATCCTCAAACATTAATTTATAAAGTGATATGAAATTAACAGTGATTTCTATCCACTTGTTGTGTATGCCATATAGCCTGAAATTGCATGAAAAAAAACTATGGTTTTGACTTAAAAAAGTACTTTGAGCTAAGATTGTTCTAATTAATCAACTGTAGGATGACTCATCGCGAGTCACGAGTTTTCTTACTTTCAGAAAATCAAACAAACTCTTCCTCATTTCAGACATGCCTGTCCCGTCACACGCAAACAGCTGACAAACAGCTCTACATGACGCTTTTTATTGGGACGGGCTGGTTTGACACCTCCAGCTGAAATCCACAGCGCATGACTCTAATCCTCAGAGAGTTACGGCACAACAATAACCTCAATCCCCTGTGACGAGAGCTGCTTTCTGCACTCGTGACGGCTGTTGAGACGCACTGCTGGCAGAACCAGTTTGTGCAGCCAATTTCAGTCCAACTCAACTGGGAAAACGGATCTTGGGACATGAACTATTTGTGGGTATGTAGACAGTATCAGCTCAGTGTCAACAGTACAAATCATCCAGAATGATGTGAAACTGAATTACAGGTCTACGAGGCTGAGCTGATACAAACACATTATGGCGATCTTAAGAGGTGATCATAAACTGTAGATCAGTTCATCTAATTTGACAGTGATTCGGTGCATGTGTAACTCGGAAACGTGACTAATGTACTCACGGTTGTATTCCAGCGGTGTGGTTACGGTGATCACAACAAAGAATACAAATGCCATAAAGCTGAAGCCCATACAGAACAGCTCTGAGAAAACACAGAAATAGACATTTTAATGGTGATTGATACCTGCAATTATTACTGTCAGTCTGGATCAGTGTTATTTTAGTATCACTACTGAATATAGTTATGAATATGTTTAACTAGTTTTTATTAGTTTATGTTATGTTTTCCCTTTAAATTACAGTTTAAGTAATTTTTTATTATCTTTTGATTTATTTGAAATGTCTACATAACTTTTAATCATTCAAAGTAAAGTTAAATTGAAACTAGAATTATAGGTAATTTTTTTTTGATCTTCAAGCTGCCCAAAAGATCATTTACTGAAACTAAGCTGCACAAATGATTCATTTTAGCTGCACATAATTATCATTTCACATGTTCACACATAGCTGCAAAAAACACAGCCGTTTCATTCAAAAGGAAAAAAAGCCTGAAATGGTCATTCAACACTGAATGGACTGTTTGTTGTGCAAGAAGCCTTGACTAACACTGCAAGTGGACATCAAGAAAGTAGTGATGCGTCATATGACCCTTTTAAAAACATGTCATCCATTCAGCACTGATGCAACTATATCATCGGTCCACCTCTGACTCTGAAGATTTGACCAAGCCTAAAATACCTGCGGCATATTTAGAAGACTGACAGTTATTAATAGCTGTTAGGTGGTGTGTTTCTAGGACAGGCATCTCTCACCACATTTGAAGAAGCGGTGTCCCACAAAACACACAAACAGCCCAGCCAAACCAACCAGAGTGAAAAACACTTTAGTAGACACTCTCCCTGAGAAAATGAGAGAGAAAACAACATTTAAAACCACATAGGTCCTCACATATGAAATTAATTTCTGAGATTAGGAATCAAATAACGCAGCATTAATTTAATTGTTTGCATCTTCTAACCTAAATCGTTGCATCTGTCCAGCGTGGAGTTAAAGCTGCAGGCGTATGTGTGGATGGGGATGTAGGACGCTGATGTGTTCAACACTGGATCTCTCACAATCACAGAGAAAATCACGCCCTGACCAGGAAGAGAGCTGAAGGAGAACTGCGTCCGGTCATGAGACGATAAAGACATCACCTGAAAGAGTGAAATTTATTGATTAGTGGTTTCTCTATATTATGACAAGTGGTACAAAACATAGCAAATTTATTACACTATTTATTAAATGTAATTAGTAAATTACATTTAGTCATTCAAAAATGAATGGATAATAACAATAAGTATATTTTAGCATTAGAAATACTACAGTGACTAAAGGGCTTACACAAACTGGTATCTAATAGGGACGGACCAATAATGATTGACAGCCAATGATTATTGGTCCATCCCTAGTATTTAAAGTATAAATGTGAGCATATAACATCATACATCATCGTATCATCATATATTACAAACCAGTAATAAGTAGCGCGGGTGTATTTGTAGCAATAGCCATTGATTTTTCTTTTTTTAATACCAAAAATCATTGGAATATTACCATATATATACACAGTAGGTACGGAAAGTATTCAGACCCCCTTAAATTCTTCTCATTTTTTGTTATATTGCAGCCATTTGCTAAAATCTTTTTACGTTTCCCTCATTAATGTACACACAGCACCCCATATTGACAGAAAAAAACAGAATTATTGACATTTTTGCAGAATTATTAAAACAGAAAAACTGAAATATCACATGGTGCTAAGTATACTTAGTAGAAGCACCCTTTTGATTGAATACAGCCATGAGTCTTTTTGGGAAAGATGCAACAAGTTTTTCACACCTGGATT
>JAUMHQ010000051.1:291468-307954 GCA_032361165.1 Enteromius paludinosus
GACATGCATTGTGAGCTGTAAGGTCTTATATAGACAGGTGTGTGGCTTTCCTAATCAAGTCCAATCAGTATAATCAAGCACAGCTGGACTCAAATGAAGGTGTAGAACCATCTCAAGGATGATCAGAAGAAAGTTAAATATATGAGTGTCACGGCAAAGGGTGTGAATATTTAGGACCATGTGATATTTCAGTTTTTCCTTTTTAATAAATCTGCAAAAATATAACAAATAACAAGCTGCTATATAACAAATAGTGAAATATTTAAGGGGGTCTGAATACTTTCCGTACCCACTGTGTGTGTGTATATATATATATATATATATATATATATATATATATATATAAACCAAACCAAGGGAGATAATGTGCCAGATTATAAAACAAATGTTGTGTAAAGAAAGATAACAGCTACAACAGATAGCAGAGAGAGATTTCACACACCTTTCTGCTGTTGTCCTGCACGTTCTGCACATTGGCCACTCTTTCCAAACTGCTGATCAGACTCTTCTCCGATAGGTCACTCTCCGGCAGGAAGTACTGATACACGTCATACACCAATCGCCAACGAGTGCTGGAGCCCACGTCTACATCACACGCCGGTGGAATCTCCCCTCTAAAAAACATCATCTGATTTAGACTGATCGACTAACGAACTTTTGATCTTCCAGGCCTGGAAGACAGAGTCGTGAAACATTGAACTGCATTTTTTTGAGTTGCATATCACAGACGTCAATATTAGCATCAATTCATAAACCGTAGGAGAATGTTAATGTTTAGCTTTTCTGTGCTGTGTTCATCTTCTACGTTTTTAATCTTCATTAGGATATGATGTTTTCCCACATTATAGTTCATCAAGACTCACCTGTGCCTCATAATTATTTAAACGATGGTGCTTCTCTTAATTATTTATGAAAACACATATTTACTGTGACAGATGCCTTAAGCGGTGTGATCAAAATAATAGTGTCAAAAGCTATTATGAAAGCAACCATGCACGTAACCAATAATCAATGATGAACCTTTAAAAAGTACATGACTTCATTAAATACCTCTCACCTCCCATATCCGATGTTAGCAGGTGCAAAGGTAATCATGGTCTCAAACAGGTTGTATTGCAGGTAGATGTTTGGATCAATCTCCAGCGGGAATTCCTGATTACAGGCTCCAGGAACGGGATCTGCGCACACACATTACACACTGAATGTACTTTATTACAGTCAAAAGTCTGTTAATGAGCGTGCATGTGTTGCTCTTTTAATTAATCTGTGTTGCTCATATTGGCATGCAAGTAAAGAGTAAGTTCTCTAACCGGTGCTGGTGTATGGCAGAATCACACCGATTCCTGCTGTGCTGCTTCCGTCAGGTGTCTTCAGGAACCAGGAGACGGTGGTCTGACTCGGTGTCAGGTTGGATAACAGTCCAGCATCGGCTGCCGTGACCGAAAAACCATAAAGTGGGATCTGACCAATACACAACAAACACAAGCTATGAATGGACATCTACACATACACTCTAGAGGGATAAAGGTCAGGTGGAGGATATTATGCAATAAATACAAGCAAAGTGCAACCATTCAAGCCCTGTCCTACATTCAAATGAATTTATACCAGACTAGACCGCGACGGTCAGGTTCCGAATCCCAGTGAAATCCCAGATATTTTCTCCACAGGAGTATTGACTTTTAAAAACAACCTAAAGCCAAGTTCTGAGGTTATTATTTCAACAGCATTGCAGATGAAAATACTACTGCATTTTTATTAACAAAATGACTTAATTTTTTTTACCATTTTTATGTGCTTTTGTAATCTTATTATATTTTTTTCTTTCATTTTATTAAATATTACTACTTAGATTTGTTTCCTTTGAAATTCAGGTTCAGTTTTTATTAATTTCTAGTTAGTTATTTTAGAGCTTGCACTTTAACTACACATCTTAAATACTCAAATAAATATTTATTTATTAAATTTACATTTTTAAAAGTTTATGCTTAGTTTTGTTTTTTTGTTTTTTAATATGCATGTGAAAAATAAATAAGACAAATACTACCAAGGTCATTGAAAACGTGGGCAGCACAATTGCACTCTATAGGTGCCACATTCGTTTTGAACAGAATTTAATATTGACTCCAACACCGTGTCTGAACTGGGATTTGTGCTCAATGCACTACAGCTGTACGACTGCTGACATTATAAACAGAATGCATGGAGGAGTGTGTGTGTGTGTGTGTGGAGATCAGAGCTTGTGATTAGGCTCTCACATGATGCCTTGCTCGATCAGCCCATTGAACTGGGTCAGCTAGGAGGGTGCAGTGCTGTGTGCTTGTGTGATCTCTTACCGGTGTATATGAGAGAGTAACATTGCTGTGATGCGTATGAAACTGCAGGGTTAAGAACGAAACACCAGCGGGAATCTGGGAAATGACAGCTTGAACCGTTCCGTTCACTGGGACACTAACATTCTGGAAGGTTCCCAGAGAAAACATCACACGGTCTGCAAAACACATATAAGAGGACGGATGCATCAATATCAATAGAAAGAAAGCCCCAAAACATTACTGCTCTAGAGGAGATCTGCATGGAGGAACGGGCCAAAATAGCAGCAACAGAAAACCTTTGACCTCTGTCATTGCCAACAAAGGGTATATAACAAAGTATTGTTTTTGACCAAATACTTATTTTCCACCATGCTACAAATAGATTTTCTGGATTTGTTTTCTCATTTTGTCTCTCATAGTTGAGGTATACCTATGATAAAAATTGCAGGCCTATCTCATCTTTTTAAGTGGGTGAACTTGCACAGTTGGGGACTGACTAAATTTGTTTTTTTTACCCCACTGTGGGTGTATATATATATATATATATATATAAACTGAAAGCATTTAAACTGAAAGCATGCAGAGACACCAGTGAGAACTTCCAGCTGTGAATAAGGAAGTGGCTTTTGACAGTTGTGATTTGGTGTAGAAAGAGGTTGGCTCACATTCGACTTCCTGGCACGAAATCTGACAAGATAATCAAGTCATCTGATTTCATAATGACTCATACCTGCTGTACATCAAAACGATGTTTTTGTGTCTGAACCTGCAAAGTTATTTAAGAGGGAATTTTTTTGTTGGCATTTTACAGCAACATTTTTAGCAATGAGCTGCCAATCCTCTCAATATGTACTTAAATAAACAAATAATTAAATACTTATTTCAGTGAAGTTAACAACCTTTTGAACAGTTTCTGCTATGGATCTATTTCACAAAAACTCAAAATGTGAAAAATAAATAGAATAAAGACTACCAGAACCAAGGCCACTGAAAAAGTGGGCGTTACAATTTTTTGGTCAAATTTCTAGCAATAAAATTTTAATAAAATATAAAATAGCTGGTAATCTTATTTATTTATATAGAATTGCTTGTCATTTCTGCAAAACTCGTTTTTCATTTTTAAAACAGTTTTAATATCCTGTCCCCAGTTAATTTGTATCTTTGAGGTCTGCAGAGATCTTGTAGACTGAATCAAATCACTTCCCTGCTCTGGAACAATCCCTCCCTCTTTCTCCTTCAGGAATGTGCAAATAGTTTCTAAATTGCGTCTCATGGATCGCTGCTGTTTCGTTGTCATTAGTGCATTGTAGGCAGGAATGAGGAGAATTAGAAGAGGAAAAAACACTGACTTAAAATACATCACTGTTACAAAATACTGTAACATCCTGAAGAGGCACAAAATTAAAACTAACCCATACTAAAAGCGTTTAGACTCATTTAAGGCAAGAACACCTTCCCTGACAGACAGGAGATCATCAAATGCTCCAAACATCAGGTGTTTTACTACAGATCAGTTTCCTTAACCTTCTAAAGCTTATGTTATCATATTTAATAAACAGTGTTTAAGGCCTCTAAATTAACGGCGTGATCAAAACCTGTTGCACACAATTAGGTACATTTTTCTGCATTCTTGTTTGATAGTTTAGCAATTTTATTATATTTCTCCACATTCACATGTCTTTTTGCTATCAAATCTGATTTTTATCAAGTAAACGTACGAATAACTTTGATATTGTTAATAATATTTCAAGATGAACACTTACTGGATTAAAGCAGCTTATATTTACTTAACTGTCCAGACATTATTATTATTTTTTTAAATCAAGCTAAAATGTGAGTCTCAAATATGATGGTTTATTTGTTCATTTCTCAGTCAGCATTGGATTGGATTATATTTGTATCAGACAACAGATCACTTTATGAATCTACTATAGTGAGATGTAAAAGCCTGACGCACCAAATACGATACGAAATGTAAAACGTCTTTTATATTTTGTTTGAAGGCTCCGTTGCATTTTTTTTTTTTTTTTGGTATTGATAAGACCATAACTGGGGTTTATTGAGAAAATCTGCATAATTGAATACATCTCAAACTAACAAAGTAGATATTGTAATATAATATAGAACTAATAAAGTGAAAGTAGTGGGAGTTTTACGTCGATATAATACGACACTAAAACTGATATCAAACCAAATCTTATAAAATTAGCATTATTAAACCAATATCAGTTCAGTATTCATGTGTCGGAAAATTCTGTCAGCTGTCTCGTCATGTTACATGCCTGCGTTTGCATCAGTGTTGATGAAGATGTTTTGTTTACTCACTCTCATCCTGCGCGTGCAGGGAACTGACCCACGACAAGACGAGCAAAACCAAACATTCTCTCTTCAGTGGCATTTTCCCGGGTCAGTCCAGTCCATAAACACGCTCTAGCAGCAGCGATCAGATGTGAGACTCATGCTGAAGCTTCTCGTTTAGCCTCCGGAAGTGTCACTCGTTCCTTGATTGCGCTTCAATGCAACAACTTTTGAGCGCAACGCGCGTTTCGCCCGTAGTACGCAGGTGCGACTGCACGGCGTCACGTGATGATGCTTTGAGCGCGCTCGGCGGAAACGGAAAAGGCCAAGAGGAGCCAACATGGCGGACAGGCTAACGCAGCTTCAGGATGCTGTTAACTCCGTAAGACTCATTTAAACGTTACTTTTTTTGACTTGTAAGCTGCTGAAGAAGTCAGACGTGTGTAAATAACGTGTATTCCATCTTGTGTTACCTGAAGTTATATTGTGTAAGAAGATACGTTAATGTAGTATAGCGTAAGAAGGTGTTAGCATAGCATGCAGTTGTGAATAAATAAACAATCGAAGTTTGGGCAATCTTTTTTTACAGAAAGATGCTAATATTGCCTTTAAGTAAATATATGTTATGGTAAAAAGGAAACGTTGTGTTATATACAAAATAAGTTGTAAGTAAGTCAAACTGCTTATACATTTAAAACAATAATAATTATTCAAAATCTTGTTTTCTCTTTTTTTATGACCATTTCTTTCTAACTATAAATACACTGTGTGGTTATTTATGTATATTAATTTCTGACAACTGTCAGAATATTGCAAAAATATATATATGAATATATAAACAGAAAACATGAAACTGAGAGCAGGCAGAGACACCAGGGTTTTTTTGTTTTGTTTGTTTTTTCATTTCCCGTTTTTACAGTCTATGTTTTAATATATTGCTATAATGGCTGTGTTTCAGTTGGCTGATCAGTTCTGTAATGCGATTGGAGTCCTGCAGCAGTGCGCGCCTCCTGCCTCCTTCAGCAACATCCAGACTGCAATCAACAAAGACCAGCCCTCCAACCCTACAGAAGGTGCACAGATCTGTACCAAACATCAGTTTACAGCAGTGCTGTATTGTTGTTTAACTGACATGTTATTATGTGTTCTCCTAGAATACGCTCAGCTGTTTGCGGCACTGATAGCAAGAACTGCAAAAGATGTTGACGTGCTGATTGACTCTCTGCCCAGTGAAGAATCTACTGCCGCACTGCAGGTATGTTTATACGCAAACAGTGTGAAATGTGTGCAACTGTATTTTAAAATATGTGTGGCACTTCCATACTTATGTGTCATTCAAAAGATATGAAAAAAATAACAAATAATAATTTGACATTTCTCAGACGAAATTAGCAAAAAATAAAAAAAACCTTTATAAGTATAATTTAAATTGTACTTTGTGAGTTTAGTCAATCATTACATCCTTACAATAAAGCCTGATCTTATACGTATCTTATGTTATTGAATTTGTTTTATAGGCTGCTAGTCTGAGGCAGTTGGAAGAGGAGAACCAGGAAGCTGCGGCCCGACTGGAGGAAGTAGTTTACAGAGGAGACATGCTGCTGGAGAAGATCCAGTCAGCTCTAGCAGACATCGCCCAATCACAGCTGCGCACACGCAGCGGAGCCCCAAGTCAGTCAACACCACCAGAGTCATGACAGCGACAGAACCCAACCAAACATGAACTATATCATCTGTACACAGCAGGGATTTTATACTCATCCTTCATGAATCGCCGGAGATCTTTTGTTAAATGTACAGTTTCTTTCTGGACTGAAGAATAATTCTGATTTTGTTCTGTAAGAGCCCATTGTTTCCCCATGGCATGTCATTTATATGACCTCTGATGTTGTTTTCAACCTAACTAATTGTTCAGCATCCGTCTGCCTTTTTTGGACACTCTAGTTGTTCGTGTATTTATGTTTTTCATGCCAGGGTCATGCATTGTCCATTTCATATTGAATAAAATTACTTTGTGTTTAACGAATAAAAGCGCTTATTTGCAAATTGAATTACAATGGTTGTAATTTGTCTCATGCAATGAAAACCACCTAGAATCTGAACTTCACAGATGTTAATTGACAGTTCAGTAACTGAGTTTTTCATCCGAAACTACCACATGCATCCAAGAACTCAGAGACAACCTGCTGTGCATCTAGGCTGCATGTTGCTGAATGTTTAACCCGTTAAAACAATCATGTTTGATTATATAAAAACTAAAAAACACATTTAAGATTAGAACGGACATGCAAGGGAAGTTCACTTAACACATTTTATATACAATAGGAATTCAAAGTGCTATACATTAAAAATAATAAATAAATTGTCAAAGGCAAGATCAACATGCAAGAACATAACCATAAAAATGCAACATGCAATGACAACAATAACGACTAATGAACATAATGGAATGGTTTCATTGATTGTCAGGGCTATTTATGCCAAAATGAAACAAAATATTTATAAACACGAGTGACCAGTCATTGCATATTGGGTGTATGCATATGTATATATACACATGTATGTATGCATATTGTGTGTGTAATATATATTTCCAGTTGCCAGTGTGTATTTATACATATATATATATATAGCTCTATGGTTGCAATGGTTTATATAATGGCAGTTTAGTGTATAGACTATGCTCAGATAGATAGATAGATAGATAGATAATTTGCATAAATGACAAAACTTATTCGGAGCGCCATCTGGTGGTCGCATAGATGAACTTATCTAGTTATTTCTAAATATATCGAGCTATCTGCCAAATAATCCATGCATTTTCTCAATTAAAATATTAAGTTTCGATAAATCTGCACCCTGCACGTCTAAAATCGAATGAACATTACATAAATAATTTTGCGTATGTGTGTTGACTTTGGCACAGAGCTGCCATCTGCTGGTCATATGAGTGAACTTATCTTGCGAACGTGATCGTGTAGTTTCACATTTCTACACAAGTGTAAAAATGGGAAAATCAAGCGGTAGTCTGACTGAAACCAATTCTTTATGTGACCTAAATTATTATTTAAAAAAAAAAATATATAATTATTAATCTGTGCTACGAGCGCGTTGGATAACGCATGACGTAAACATTATTTTGTCCAATCCGAGCGCGTCTTTACAAAAGCGTCATCTAAACAGCATGGCCGCGTCCGTGCAGCGTTTCGGCGCAGCGGGGAGATGCTTTCTAAAGAATTTACTGAACACAAGAACCATTAACAGGGTGAGAGATTACAAACACATCATTATATCATTTAGAACTGCCATAATATTGAAAACGACGTCCTGGCAATCACTTAAAACAGTCGGGTTGAGACTGGCGTGGTTGTTGCGTCTCAATGATGAAAAGTAACGTTACATAATAAAACAACATGATTTGCGAAAACGTTTCATTTCATGAAATTTTACTCAGGGTCGTTTAGATATTTACCTTTTATATCCTGCTGACTAAATCATGGTTATGTGGCATGATTTAAAGCGTGATTATATCTGTATTTCAGACCAGATCCACTCAGGCTGTCAGTCAGGTGGTTTTAAATGTACCCGAGACAAAGGTCACGACCCTTGACAACGGGCTCAGGGTGGCATCTGAAGACTCTGGCCTTTCCACGTGCACGGTGAGTTCTCCATCAAAATCAGCTTCAGGTGTTTTATCTCGGGTGGTTGACGAATCGGAGTATCGAAAATTAAAGACTATATTTTTTTATTTATCTCCTTGTGACCTATTTTTGTGGCAGGTTCCCACATGCCCTCGTCTGAAATAATGATAACAAGATGCATTGATTTTATTGCCTTTCCTAACAGTCACATCTCAGTGTGCCAAGTGGGGGGAAGGGACCATTTTTCTAAATTTACCCAATTCTAATCACATGATGCAGGTTGGTCTGTGGATTGATGCCGGAAGCCGGTATGAAAATGAGCGCAATAATGGTACAGCCCACTTTCTGGAGCACATGGCTTTCAAGGTATGAGAAACGATAAGAAATATGTCTTGATTACTAAAAGAAATGTAGTGTGGAAAGCATCAAATCTTGCTGTGGCACCAGGGCACCAGGAAGAGATCACAACTGGACCTGGAGCTAGAGATCGAGAACATGGGAGCTCATCTGAACGCGTACACCTCCAGAGAGCAGACGGTGTACTACGCTAAAGCTTTCTCCAAAGATCTGCCCAGAGGTAAACCATTCGACATGACGGGCAAAAAGAGATGATGGGTGTGTTGTAACTGTGTCTCTGTTGACAGCGGTGGAAATCCTGGCGGACATCATTCAGAACAGCACACTGGGAGAGGCCGAGATCGAACGAGAGCGCGGCGTCATTCTCAGAGAGATGCAGGAAGTGGAGACCAACCTGCAGGAAGTGGTCTTTGATCACCTGCATGCTACAGCCTATCAGGATACACCTCTCGGGAGAACCATCCTGGGACCTACAGAGAACATCAAGTATGTGTCGCTCAGTTACAGTCCAGCTGTCCTCAGTTTAAACACCAAAGATGAACAGAGATATAAAAACTAAATAATACAATTTTTAATCGTGGTACATTAGGACAGTTGCTTTGTATTAAAGTTTCTGAAATGTCATGTTAAAAAAATAAATAAATTATATCTAAACGTGTACAAAAAGTTTTTTTGTTTGTTTTTTTTTTTACTTCAAAACTAAAATGAACTTCTATTTCAAGTTGTTAATTTCAGTGCTTTAACTTTTTTGTCTAGTTGCCAAGGCAGGATTTTTAATTTAAGTATTAATTTTAATTAATACAAATTTAATAGTTTGTTATTATATAAATTATTAAATAAACATGCCTTTTTAAATTAAATATTCAGTAATTAGTATATATTTTAAGAATAGAGCTCTAAATATTGGTGATATTTAAATGCAGTAATCTATCTATCCATCCATCTATTTTTTCTTTTCTTATTTATTTGCAATTTATTTATTTTTTTTCCAGTTGATAATGTTGGTGCTTTACTTAAATAAATAAATAAATAAAATAAAAATACTATAAATTATAACTAACTGAAGTTTAGATTTAGCACATAATAATTATATTTTATTAAAGCTTTATTTAAATTGACTGATGCTTACATTAGTTCTGTACACAATACACATTTTCTGACATGTTTAATTGTACAAAAGAGGCTTTACAATTATAAAATCATGCATACAGATGCATATAGACTAAATTTAATGAACTCTTCTATGTGTATTTTGGACGTTTCCTTTCCAATAGTCAGAATGTTATAAAAGCAAACATGCCAAAATGTAGTGTCTTGCCTTAAGCTGTTTCTACATTCTGATGTTCTGCAGAACTATAAACCGAGGGGATCTGGTGGAATACATCACAACACACTACAAAGGGCCACGGATTGTATTAGCTGCAGCTGGAGGTAAAGCAACAGGAACACCGTAAATCAGCTTCACTGAACATGCTCATGTCACTTCCTTTGGTTTAGTAGTTTAGATCTGTTACTCCCTCAGAGACTGACCATGAATACCCCAGTATTGTTTCTGTCTTTCAGGAGTGTCACATAATGAGCTTATTGATTTGGCAAAATTTCATTTTGGAAAGCTGCCTGCCAGATACAGCGGAGAGGCTTTACTGCCCTGCCATTTCACTGGCAGCGAGGTGAACCGACGATTACATTGACACAATCAGAATTCATCACGCATGTATTGGGTTAATCGAGCTCAAACCCTTGTGTCAACCCCATCAGTTATGATAGAATGTACAGTACTTTAGATTCAGTCCTCTCTTTGTTGAAATCATGTTGACAGTAATGAGACTTCTGTTGTAAGCGTATTATTGTAAATACTCTGCGAATTCAGGGACGATTAGTAAAGTGCAATCTTTGGCTTATTTACGACCACTAGAACACATCATTTAAATTTCAAAGCAGTTTGTTTCTTTAATCCCCGCCTTTTTGAAAAGCCAAGTCTGCTCTGATTGGTCCGCTGTCACAGTCACTCAAACTGTGGTAAAGCCGGGTTCAAAATGTTTCACATATTATAGTTTTTACAGGATTTTACAGAGAGGGTAATGTGCTTGTGTTGAATATTAAAGTTTGTTTTTATTTCCGTTTTAGTTTTCCATTTAGAAAAAGAACAGTTTTCTGTTGGAGGAAAGAGCTCACTTTAATGATCACACTAAAAGAAGCGTTAAATACAGGCACTTACTTTGAGTTCTGCTCTCGATTCCTCACAGATCCGTATGCGAGATGATAAGATGCCTCTGGCTCATATAGCTGTCGCTGTGGAGGCCGTGGGCTGGTCTCATCCAGACACCATCCCGCTCATGGTGGCCAATACACTCATCGGGAACTGGGATCGGTCGCTCGGCGGCGGGATGGTAGGAGGCGCTTTCACTAAAGCATTACACTGAAAAACACCCAAAACCCATCTAACCACAGCTGCTTTCCACCAGAACCTGTCTAGTAAGCTGGCACAGATGGCGTGTCAGGGCAACCTGTGCCACAGCTTCCAGTCCTTCAACACCTGCTATACAGACACAGGCCTGTGGGGGCTGTACATGGTGTGTGAACCGGGGACCGTCAGCGAGATGATGCGCTTCACACAGCTGGAATGGTGAGAGCTCTAAATTCAGTGGGCTTTCTGTCGAGCTGAAAGATGAGCGACTAATCCCCGTTTTCCTTTAGGATGTCTCTGTGTACGAGCGTGACCGAGAGCGAGGTGAACCGAGCCAAAAACCTGCTGAAGACAAACATGCTGCTTCACCTGGACGGTAAGAGCAGCGGCGTGTAACAAACACGGCCCATGAAGGACCCCTTTTAGGACCGATTCTACTTTTTATTTAATTTTACAGACAAATCTAGGAATATGGAAAGCATTTTTACGGTATCTTCAGATCATACTACAGAAAGTGATTTTTGCCTAAAAATTCTTATAAGTGCAAAATTATTAGAAGTCTTGTTTCATGGCAAATATATCAAAAAGCTGCAAATGGATAAAAAACAATAAACTTAATCAAGGGAAGACAAGTTTTATATGCTACTGACGTATTTTAAGAGTTTATGCTTAAAATGAAAGTTTACATTTCTCAAAACAAAAAAAGTCTTTCAATTAGTATGAAGTATAATTGAAGATTCGGATATTTTGCATTGGAAAAAAAGACTTTTAACTTGAATTTAAGACTCTTAATTTGTAGAAGGGTGAGTTTTTAAACGATATCCTAAATAAAGCCATCAGTCTCTTGCATGTTAATGAGTGTTTTGTCTTGTGTAGGATCCACTCCCATCTGTGAGGACATCGGCCGGCAGATGCTGTGTTACAGCCGCAGGATTCCTCTGCATGAGCTGGAGGCCAGAATAGATGTGAGTTACAAGCTAACATTTAACCTACTATCTCACCCGCGTTCGAAGGCATCTGTCACTTTATTCAGACAGCAACTGTTCCTCATGGGGACGACTGCAAAAATATTTTTGCATGTGACTTATTTTAAGAGGGGCAAATTCATTCTACGATCCTGCAAACGTGTTTGTTTTGTGGGCAAATAATTATTTATTTAAATATAATATTGGCCTTTCATTTTCTCTTTTAAATAATGGATGTTTTTTTTTTATAAATTGTGGAAATTAGCAGAAACAAGTTAATCCAAACTTTTATTTGTATGAGGTGAGATGTTTCTTTTTGCCTATGTAACAATACATAATTTAACAATAGGGAAATTCACCCGTTATGGTTTAAAAGTTTTCTGTGTTGCATTTAAAAAATGTTAAAGTTAGCTGAAATAAGGGGAAAAGTCTGCTATTGACACAATTTAAATTGTTTTCCATCTTGCATTTTATCTCTCAAAATGATTGTCATTTTAGATGTTTTTTCCCTACATTTACGACAGCTAGATTTTTGGCTCAACAATTTTCTTGACTGGTAAAATTAATTGTTCAAGCCCTAATGTTAATGCATATGATAATATTTTACAGTTACATTATTTTTGTGAAAAGAAAACACTGACATTCAGGATTTGGACCGCATTAAAAACCACAGACTCACCCCTGTGAATGTAGAAATGACCTTCTGTCCACATGACAAACTTATTAGCGCGTCTCAGTACTGCTGCTTCTCCTCCTTTCAGGCCATAGACGCCAGAACCATCAAAGACGTGTGTATGAAATACATCTATAATAAAGCCCCTGCTATAGCAGCCGTCGGTAAGTATTCATACTTTCTTTGTAATATCTGCTGCTTTCTCAGGTCTGGCCCTGGAGTGTCTTCATAACCAAACACACCTGACTAAACTCATCACTTCAGGACCTGAAAGAAAGCAGAGCAATGGGAAACTGATAACCAAACTCTTATTGTTTGCAGGTCCGATCGAGCAGCTCCCGGACTACAATGGCATCCGCAGCGGCATGCATTGGTTACGGCAGTGAGGAAGTGAAGCAGTACAGTGTCAGCACGTTAACAGTCAATAACACAAAAACAAGAGAATTTAATGTGTGATTTTTTTTTTCATGTTTATTTTATTATAAAATAAAGAACAACACAATAAAGTTAAAAGACCATGTTTTGTGTGTGTGTGTGTGTTTTCTTTCCCTGTGGCACATTTGTCATTTCTTATTTTTAGCGGTGACCTGCTCCTGGGCGGCTTTCTTAGCCTTTATCATCTCCACCAGCTCCTGCAGAAACACATCAACAACTTCATGTAGAGATCAGTGTTTACATTATTATAAAAGTTGTATTACACACATTATATTATTTTAATATGAAAACTTAAATTTAATTTATTTGTGTTATTAAAATTAAACCTGATTAATATTACAAAGATTAATTATATAGCCCCTTCTAAATCTACATTATTAATCAGTGCGCATTAAAATAAGTGTGTTACAGACATAATTTACATTATAAAAATAAAATATACAAGATTAAAGAAAAATTAGATTTTCCTTTTTAAGTCTAACCTATTAATCAGCTTGCATTAAAAGTGTTTAAGACATTTTATTACCATTCAGGTATTTTTAAACATGAATATATATATAAAATATATATATATAGTAATCATTGTAATTCTAACTTATTAATCAGCTTGCATTATACCAAGATTGTGAATTACAGACATTGTAATATTAATTCATGCAATTAGGATGAGTTTTTCTATTAAATAGATACAAGTATTGTGTGTCATATTATTTAAGTTTTTAAAATAGCGACTACAATGTGTCATTCATTTTTTGTTGTGCATATCCAAGCAATATCGCTCTAATTTTATAAATAAAATAATATTTCTAATATATTTCTGTATTTTACATTTTGTAATTTTATTCTTTAGTAATAATAGATTATTAATGTTTTGAGTATCAATTTAATTTGTTAAAGATTATTATATACTTGGCACCTTCTAATTATACCTCAATGTTGTTACTAACGTAAACAACTATGCTAAAATAGGAAAAAAATTAATAGTTACTTGTGCGTGTTGCACAAGCCTGTCAGTATTCGATGAATAACTATGCAGAAGATCAAACCTTGTATCTCTTCATGCAGTCTTTCTTGGAGCGTCCAGGCACGGCCTCTGAGATCTTCTCCCAGCGCTCTGGTGTGCTCACCGGGTACGTCTTCAGCGCCTGCTCCAGCAGCTTCTGCTCCTCTGTGGTCCAGGGTGAGGAGTTGGACTCCGAGCTAACAGCTGGAGGAAACATTTGGATGATTGATTGTGTTCAGAATGGAAGTCCTATGCTTCTCTTGAATTTTTGCCTGCTGGTTTATATAGAAAACTTTCCATTTTAATTAGCATTATCTTGCATGGTATTTGGTTTTCCAGATGAAAGTACGGATTCTCCACCCCAAAATGAACATTAGGTCTTTTTTTTTATGTCAGTTGAGATTCTCTTGGTTTAAGCTCAATAAATACCTGCATGGAAAAAATAAAAATCATGAGCTATCAGATTGCATTATAATAAAGGTGTGTCCGAGAATTTTTTTTTTTTAAATGTAGTATTAGTAATATTATTAATAAAAAGGAATGTAAGGAAAGGAGATCTTATTAATTACTTGACACCTTACTGTAATTCTATTTTATTAATCAGCTTCCATTATTATAAAAGTGTGGTCTAAAAAACATTATTAATATAATTAATATTTTACATTTTTATTAATAATACAATATCTTTCATTATAATAAAATAATGTGTTATAGTAATTCTAATAATGATTAATAATAAGATATTAGTATAAATCATATTATTTATTAATTTAAGAGTAAATATTTTACTTATATTACTTGATTTATAATGGCAATCTTATTCTAATTCTGCCCTAACAATACTCATGATTAACTGTTTGGCAATCATCAAGTGCCTTACCATCGAATCTCTCTGATGGCATAGCGTTGTCTACGGTTGGAGGAACAGCCGAATGCTCCTTCTTAAACTTCTCAAAGGCCTTTCGGTTAATCTCATCTTTCTGGTGAGGATCTGCCAACAAGAAAGCAAGCAAATTAGCCGTACTACTTCAATATGCCGTACAGCATTGACCCAGAGTGCTGTTACCCACCCAGCTTCTGCAGGGTCTTTGCTTTATTGATGACGTCTTTGGCGGTTCTCCTCACGCCGCTGCTGGAGTGCTGGTTCATGTAGTTGGCAATCACCTCCCACCTGTCCGATCACAGCAACACCTCAGTCAAAAACACCGGATCATCTGTACGGTCTGAGATATGACAGGCGGTTTCCATGGAGACTCACCTGGCGTTGGTTCCGGCGGGAAACAGGTTGACAGCTTTGATGAGCAGCTGCAGATCTTCCTCGTTCCAGCCTCTGTTATTGAGTCCTCCTCCTCCTGCGCTGGTTTGCTCAGCCCCGCGGGCCGCTTGCTGCGCCTGCATCTCCGCCTCCTTCTCTTTCTGCATCTGAATGTTCACCTCCTGCACCTGAAACACACAGACGAGGCTTCAACGACAGAAAAACAAAACCTTGGAGCAACCTACAGAACCATTCAGAAGTCTGGGGTCAGCAAACTAATCAGAAACAGCAGTCAAGTATTTGATAACGTTGCCAAAAATTCCTAAAAATAAATTTATTATTATCAAATGGTTAATTGTACTGTATAACTGTAACATTACTAATCATTTTTAGTAGTATTTTTATTTCAAATGAACGTTGTTCTTTTGAACTTTATATTCAATAAAATATATCATCATGGTTTCCAAATAAACTTCCAAACTTATTATATTAAATAATTTTACTAATTATAAATTATTATAAATAATTATCATTAGTATTTTTGCTGTTCTTTTGCACTTCCTATACAAAGAATCCTTAAATTAAATAAAAAAAACAAAATAAAAAAAAAACTGAGATATGTTTTACATATAAGTATTAATTTAATTAATATATTTATTATTTCTATTACATTACTTTTTTTTTTTAAATGCTAATATAATTTAATTCAAATATTTTTTGTAATATTATTTGGCACCTTATTTTAAATCTACTTTAATATTTCTAATAGCTTTATTCTTTGTCATTATTACTTATGTGTAATAATGCTTTGGTATTCAGCTTTTAAATTTGACAGATATTATAATATTAATTAATATTAATTAAAATAATATTAAGACTAGGATTTGTCTATGTACTATCATTAAATAATAAGGATTGCAATTATTGTTTATGTCCCTAATATATGCTGTTCATTAAAAGTTCCTTTTCATCAAAAATATACATAGAAATGAAAACAGCAGTTTCCACAAAAACAAGACTGTTTTTAAAAAAATTTGTGTGTGTACAGATTTATATAACGTAAAGGTGCCATAGAATGCATTGAGAGAATATTTTAAATTGTTCTCTGATATGTACATAGAAGGTATGTAGCTTAGG
>JAUMHQ010000051.1:309647-336704 GCA_032361165.1 Enteromius paludinosus
TCGACTGTGAGATCGGTGGTCGAATCAGGCTCCGCATATCGATGCATCGAATCTTCGACTATTCGGGGACAGCCCTACTATAATCGCTAAACATATTTTAATGTACATTTATACAGACCAATAAAATACCATAAACAGATTTAATCAGTTCATATTTGGTCATTTATAGCTTTATCAAACATTAAAAACGAATATTTCAGAAAGGTGTAGTACTGGAGTTGCACAGGTGTAGTTTAAAAACAGTGAGTGTTCAGGGAACTGACCCGCTCTTTCTCCTCCTGCTCTCGTTTCTTGGCCTCTACCTTGGCCTTCTTCTCCGACTCTTTCCTGGCTTTCTCCTCCTCTTTGAATTTCTTGATCCTCGGGTCACAGTTGTAGGCCGTGTCTGCATCACATCACACACACTCACACAGATGCTCACAGTAAGATCACGACTGTGTCTGACCTCAAACTTACCAACGAGTGTCCGTATCCTATTCATCTCTTCCTTCTTCCTCTGAGCTCGGGAGGCTCGGTTCTGTTTCTCGATCCACCTCCTCTCATCTCGACTGAGAGAAACACGCAGCAAAATCATACAAAATGTTGTATAGCTGAGAAACGACTAATAGTTTTAAATGAGCTCACTTAGTTTTTAATTAATCAAGTCTTTTTTATTTTAATTATTAAAAAAGTATTGCTCACCATTCAGCTTTTTCCTTTTCCTCTTCATCTAAATATGAAAATTCTCTCCACGAGTCAAAGTTGTACCTTCAGAAAAAAATACATACATTCGTTTCCTTCCAGTATTTGTTTGCTTCAAAATCTATAAATGAATGCCATGTTTTCCTCACCAAAAGGAATAGAAATGATCCACCTCTTCAAAAGACGCGTCCACGGCTCCCAGACTCGGGGTGTGTTTTTTAACAGACCATCTGATTGAGAGAAGTACAGCAGCATGATCTCCAGCACTCAACGTGAATCACCGGAATCAGTCATGTGAGACGTTTACCTGCTGTTCCTCTCAAACACCGGCGCAAACACCTCGAAGAAGTTTTCTTTGCCTTCTGCTTTTGAAGGAACCATGTTGTCAAAAGTGGGATCCACGCTGTCAAACGCTCTCCGCTTCACAGGATCTGACAGCATCTCCATTGCTGCATCACACAAGAGCAGGTAAAGGACCTCAAGACTGATCTTCAAACGCAAACACCTTTATTTCACTTTTAACAAAGCAATAAAGTCCAAACCTTTTGTTATGCAAGTGAAATAATCATTATCGCCCTCCACAATCTGCTCTCCGGCTGCTTTCCGCTTGTCTGGGTGATGTTTGAGGACCATGGCTTTATCTGTGGAGATCAGCAGAACGTTACTACAAAATATCTTGAACATTTTCAGGTCTCTTCTGCTCACCGAAGATCCATTGATTACACAGTAAAACATGTGAAACACTGTTACAATTTAAAACCGCATTTTCTAAGTCAATATATTGTGAAATGTCAAACTTACGAGCAGCTTTGATCTGTTTCTGGGTAGCTTTGTAACGGACGTGTGCGAGACCTAAAACAGCGTAGTGATCTTGGTTCTGTAACATCAAGAGAAGCAGGTCAGTGCATTCAGTACAGTCTCACGGCTCTGACACAGAGACGCGCCTCGACACACACCTTCCAGTCTTTGGGGTCCAGTGTCTTTAGCATGGGATACTCCTCCAGCTGCAGCTCCTCATCCTCCTCTTCCTCAGATAGCTCCTCCTCTTCCTCCAGCTCTTGAAATGATGCAGACACATTTCTACTTCTGCGCTTCAGAAACGCCTCGAACCATCGACCCACAGGCTCAACCTGAACCTGCACTGAGGCTGTGACAAAGACACAAGGCAGAAATCCATATATATATATATATATATATTTTTTTTTTTTTGCTGCGTCACATTTATAAACGGTGTCTGCTGTACAAAATACCACGAGATTTAGTTTTTCACTACAATCATTACTGTATAAACAGAGTCCATCTCAGTAAATCTTATTAAATACATGTGCATATGCCTTAAATGACATGTGCCCGTTTTTCAACAGAAGATTATTTTTTACTTTATTTTGCGTGTTCTAGTCAAAACGTCCGGTAACATAAATGAAAACCAATCCAAAACAAAACGTAAAGGTGTTTATTGTCAGAAAGAGTGAACATTTGTCTTCATTCATCTCCGCTAATGATTAATCTCAGGTTGTTTTGTCATGCTCTATCGCTAATCACAACAGTTGACCAAGACAAATCTTTCCAGTATAATGTGTGATTTGTCCAGATGAGTGTATGAAGCAGATCTGCTGTGTCTCTCATTACTGTCACACTCACCGGCGACCGCGTTATAAAGCACAGTAAGCTGCCCGTCTAACGCCTCCTTCAGCATCTTCACTAGTTCACACACACGGATGACCTAAAAAGCTCGCATTAGCGTGAAAGATCGGCTTGATTCTGGGATTTCTAAGCCGCTGTTTCGCTCGGGTCTGCCAGATCCACATGGGCCCGCACAGCTGTATGCTGGGGAACTTTGTGTTACACACACAGACTTCCGGCGAGCTACAGCGCGATAACTTTTGGTTCCGCTACCACAGAGCTGACACCAATTCACCATGGTAACGATAGTTCCCGCCAAAATCCTACTTGATTTTACTACTATAAAACCGTAATAAATAAATAGATAGATTATTTAAGAAAATCAGAGTGAAAAGTTTAATAATATTTTTCTGTAGAAAAAATATGTATTTTATTGTTTTTAATTGTTGCGTAAGTTGTATATAGGTTTAAAAACTGAAATAAGGCGTTAATTTTCTAAAAATGTTACTCTTTGCACTAAAAACATACTGTGTTTAAACTGAACGTTTCTAAATAATGTAATTTTCAATATCGTAAATAGTAATACAGTTATGTAATATACTGTAATACAGTATTTACAGTACGAAATATTAAATACTACTTTTTTTAATTAAATAGGCATGAATTAAGGACAGTGCAACAAATGACATTATAAACACAATATAATTTAAATATTAAACATAGTAATCAAAATAATACAGGATATTTAAAAAAAAATCCTATATATTTACTACATTCCATATTTATTTATTTGAGTAAAATGTGCATGTTTCAGAAAACATTATTTATATATTAGTGCTGTCAAATGATTAATCGCTATTAATCGCATCCAAAATAAAAGTTTTTCTGTACAATATATGTGTTTATGCTGTGTTTATTTATTATGTTTATATTAAAACACACACGTACAGTATGTATTTTGAAAGTATTTACATGTAAATGCATTTATATATTTATTTTCTTATATTTGATATTATATCTAAATATATTTAATATATAAACATAACATATTTTCATTAAATATATACATGCATGTGTTTGTAATTTATATATACTTAATAAATATACACAGCACATACAAACATATTATGCAAAGAAAAACTTTATTTCGGATGCGATTAATCGCGATTAATCTTTTGACAGCACTAATATATATATATATATATATATAATGTTATATATATGTATGTATGTAACCCTCCTGGGTCCGCTCCACCACAACTCATCCTTGTTCCGAGCAGGTGTCGAACCCAGATATCCGGCATGGAAGGCGGGCACTCTAACAAGGAGGCAAAAGGCCATGACCCCTAGTATCAGTCGCTAGAGCGCCTCTTTTTTCAGATCAGGGGAGTGAGGTTTACTTGCTGGCCTCTGTTACATATATATACCTACATGCATACATATATAAATGATAAAGACGAAATTGACCATTTTTGTTGCATGATTCACAGAAAATGTCACAATTCTCATTTCTTCCTTGTGGTACAATCTTTATTGACAAATAAAAATGATCCATTATGAACAACTGTACAGATTACAGTAAACATACAGAAACTGTGGACCCATTGGCATCTCAGAACAGGTAAGAGACAGTTAGTCTGACTCACAAACCTACCAAAACACTCCTCAGGCCTAATGCAGTTTACAGTTCACGCCTCACAAAGTATCAGAATTCATTGTGAAAACCCCAAATATTAGACTGTACATCTCGTGTGGTGAGTAACATCACCATAACACTGCTGTTGTTTTAATAAAGGACATAGTCCAAAACGTTTTAGGAAATGTACATTTGGTTAGTTAGTTTTGCTGTTGACACTTCACTTCTCAGTGTAATCTAAAGGAAGTGTTAAAGTGTTATTTGTACATCCGCTCAATCCAATTGAACAACTAGCGCTAACCTGTTCGTTTTCATGTACCTAAACACACAGGAAGCACACGCAAACATGAGCTGGAGTGACGTGTTGGGGTTCAGTGTGATTACAGCAGATCACTCACAGCCACTGGAGAAATGCATTCAGAGCAGCATTCATCAACAAATATTCATCAGTGTTTCAAACAAAAACTAAAAAAATCGATGACAGTACAATGGTGCAGTTAAAGTTTTGAAAGAGGAAAAAGGCACCCAATCCTCACGTCTGACAGATATTCAAGGCTTTGCTGGTGCCAAAAATACATTTGGGTTATTCTCATCATTCTAACATTTACAGCTCACTTTTTTTTTATTTAATGTCTTCATTTTTTGTGTAGCCTATTTCAATGACTATTTCGATTTTTATTTTGTGATCTTTAAAGATATAGATTTTTTTCTTAAAAATTTATATATATATATATATATATTATATATTTATAAATACATATATTATTTAATAAGGAAAATGTCAGTATTTTCAGCCTATTTCAGTGACCAGTCAGATTTTTAAGTTTTTTAATTTGAAATGACTGTAATACAGTATTTACAGTACTTTTGTTTTTTTATTAAATAATCATGGGCTGTAAAACAAATAATACCACAATGTATAAATACAACATAATTTAATCATACATCATTCTTTGTGCACTATAGTAATAACAATATAGGAAAATGTGTCATAAATAGGCTGCTTTATCTTTATTAATATATCAATTTTTGTAGTGAAATATGACCTGTGCATGTTCTTGACCAGTTCCATGAGCTTTACCTGTCAGCATTTCTGTCTTTACTCTGACAAAATTCACAGTTCTGTTCTTTTCAAAATCACCAAAAGAAAGACCTCATAGAAAGAGTTAATAGCAGAAAAGATTAATGCATTTGCATTTTAGTTAAAAACCATCATACATCATTCGTCCTCTTCAGTCTTTTAGTATATTTACAAACGTTGGTTTTTAATCAAAGGATAAGATGAGATTACGACCTTCCTGCTCACCAGGTAGTTCCCAGAAATCTCATCGACCGGAATCTCTGATGCTGTCAGGAATCCAGTTATCCGTTCAGGAGCAGCAGTGAAGGGGGCTTTTAAAGGGCTCGTCTGAGTCTTAAAGGGAAGTCTGGGTTACGACAGCGGTCAAACGCTGAATAAGCCGCGTGGAATGAATCTGACATTCCCTACGTCACAATCCCAGAATGCCGAGCTCTGCGGGTGAGTGCGATGGAGGAATAATGGAAGTGCACTTCCATGTAACTGGTCAATTATTATTATTCCATTACAACAAATAAAACCGGTCAGCCCACAATAACTGACTTAAAAATAAATGGTTAAGGCATTCTTCACGAGAAATCCCACACAACTTTGGTTTGTCCCTCTAAAGAACGTCCCAAAGGTGCCTAAGAGGTGCTGTGAGGGTCATAAGGGCCCTGGAGATGTGTGTGGGTGGTTCATGTAGACAGAGGAGTGTTGATGTGCGTGTTGTACTGGGAGTGTGTGTGTGTGTGTGTGTGTGTGTGTCCTATCTGCGTGTGGCTGACGGCGGAGTGCTGAAGGTGCGAGGTGTGAGGGTGCTGGGAGATGTCTGGGGCAGGAGCAGGTTGCCGTTGGTGGTGTTGGATGGGCGACTGATCCGCAGGCGTCTCAGGTACTCGGCGTGAACAGGTTTGTGGCTCTGCAGGACCTTGATGGCCTCGTCGATGGAAAACCACTCACGCTTCCGGCCTACGGGACAAAAACTGCAGCATGAGCACAATACACTGCAAATATAAGAATATTAAGAATAAATATATTGCGGGGTCTCATGACTTTCTTAAAACATGGATCATTATCATGCAAGAGTGTTTTGTTATTAAATTAAACCACTGAATTAAATATAGTAAAAAAAAAAAAGATTTAATAAAATAAAATTCAAATCAGATTAAGGGGGTTTGGAGGTGAAATGTTTTGGAGATTTTCTTGTTATCTTTCATATTTTTAACAATAATGATAAGGTTGAATTGAACTAAAGTAGGGGGATGGGATACATTTTATTATCCTTTATATATTTTTGCAATAACGATATGATTTAAATTAAATAACATTTCAAAATCAAATGAAATAAATTTACATTTTAAGGATTAATTAAATTTTAGGGTGGAGGAAAGTTGAAATATGTATAGAATTATCTTTTACATTTTTGCAATATTTATATGTTTTAAATTAATAATAAATTAAATTACATAAACTAATGGAGCTTTTGGGAGATCCTGTTTTCATTTATATTTTTGCAATAAATATATGAAATTGTAAAAAATCATTTAAAATGTAAAAACAAAATGCAAATAGATGCATTGGGGGCATAAAAACCATAAAAAGCGGTACAAGCAACACATACACAAACTCACCAATATTGACCGAGTCCTCCCAGGCTTCCAGCGTCTCTGTGACCGTCAGCACATACACGTACGTCCGGTGTTTCCGGTCCTGGTTCTGCTGTTGTTGAAAAAATAAACAATTTCAGCATGAGGGACTGTAATCGCCTCATCTCATGATACATCCATTCAGGAGTCTCAACCGTCCAATCAGGAGCGGGAGAAGAGCCTTACCTCAAACACACCGAGCAAACGTCCTAATTTACCCTTTACTCCAGCCTGAGGGAGAGAGAGATAGAGATCAATGCCAAAACATTTAGCCAGGAGACTCCCAAATTCATGGAAATGACACTGGTAAAACCCTGACTGATAGAAATGATGTCAAAAGACAATGTGGCACCTCCTCAAAGACCTCCCGTACAGCAGCTCCACACGGCTCCTCCTCCGGCTCCATTCCTCCTCCAGGAACAATCCACTGATCCGGGTTTCGACTGCTGCTGACCAACAGCACCTGCAGAAGCCAGCACAGAACATTTCTGCTTTTAAAGCTTCTCATCTGCCATGTTTCCAATTGAATTGCTTTACTGTTAGAGCCTTTCCCATTGCCATGCCTTTATCACAACTGAAAAAGCAGAACTTTCCATCATAGCCTTTATGAATGGCTGTTTGCTGTCATTTCTTGAGATTAGAGAAACAGAGAAACCATGTCATGTTATTTTGACGCAAATTTCTTGATCGAAAGGGGTGAACACAAGCCTACTGTGTTTGTATATAGGGGTGTAGGCCAACATGTAGGCCAATGTTGTTTTATATATAAGAAACTATAGTTTAAATTAATATTTTGGATTACTTCTTGTACTTTATAAATGCGTTTAAAAAAATAGATAAAATAATGTATTTTATTATTTTTATTCATGTTTAATTAATTTGTTCATTGAAATATATTAATTAAATTATTTCAATAAATAAAAGAGAATAAAGTAAGTTTAAGGTTTGATTTTATTTTATTTCAGTTTTATTTAAAATAAAAAAAATTATGCTTTTAATTTTAATTAGCAATATCCCTGGTTTGACAGCCTTTTAAGAAATGAGCAAAAATATTAGCTAATAAAAATAACTCTGGTGTGAGTGACTTCTGACAGATGGATGCAGCAGAAGTGCAATTGTTATTGATCTTGCTCTCTGATTGGCTAATCCTCCAGCTGTTGATCAGCCCTCAGGTGTGTCCTGCACTAAGAGGATTGTGGGATTGATGGTGGCATTGTGACATCACATGCGTCTGTCAAGTTCATGACACTTGCTGTCACCTGGCATGTTCTGGGCCAGGCTGAGGTTATTTTTACGACGTGCTACATAGCTGACCGTGAGGAACGGGTCACCTGCTTAAAGAGAGCCAGCTTGAGTTTTAGTTACAGAACCCACAAAAGAAAGCTTTCTGTAGACAGGATTTTAATATATATGTGGTGTCTTAAGATTGCAACCTCAAAACACTCTCACAGTTCTTCCGTTTACATGTAATTCACCTAAAACACGTTAGTCCAGTTCTGGTTTCCCACAGATAACCAGGGCCGGTCACACATTACCATCAGCTTGAGATACAATAGAGCTGATTTTCAACCACTCAGTCTACAAAACAACTATGACTTGCATGTTCTTGTCACACTGTGATGAAGTACTGCACCATACAGTTGAGAAAAGTACATGACAATGAAACCTCTTGTACAAAGAGGTTTGAGAATCACTCAAACACAACCAGTAATTTACAGTCCCATAATTCCACCCTGTCGAATCTAGTGAAAACATCATAATTGACCCCAAACAACAAGAATAAAACAAGGATAATGTAGAGTCAACAAATCATTATTGCTAAATAAACTCTGAAATGGTGATCAGGACTCAGAATTGAGGGGTTTAGTCTCTTATTGCATGGCTGCAAAAATCTGTCTGGAGTAACTTACCAAAAATAATTATACATATTTACACATGCACACATACACTTACCCACTTGTAAGTGCATTATATATGCGCATTATTATATATGACATTTTTATGACAATCAAGTACATTTTTTAACTTTAAAAAGGCAACATAAAATCAAAATCTACTTTTTAGGATCAATTTTTTTGTTCAAAAATTCCTATCATTGCTGTAGTAATATGGATGTTGAATGTAATTCCATGTTGACATGAGGTTCTCAGTGACGCATCAAGGATGCTTGTAATCAAAACATAATGGGTGCAAAACATGAATCATCAGGTGTTTAATTAATATGATGAAATCACAGCCACAGCGGTCAAAATCTGAATGATTAAACACTAGCACAGAGAGATAGAAGTATCACACTGACATAAATGAACAAACATAACAGAAGTTAACTCACCACTGTCTTTCATATCAGGATGAATAAGATACTATTTATAAATCTCATTTTCTCACCACACGACTAGTTTTCCGGTTTCTGTGACTTTCACCTAGTGTCACCGTAGCACAGCACCATGAACTTATTACAAGGACAAACTCCCTGGAGCAATCCTGAGGTTAAGCGTCCTGTTTAAGGACATACCAGTGTATATCAGTTGAACTAACCAGCCTTTACCACCACACCACAAATAGACCCAGACAAGAAATATCTTTCATCTAAAAATCTCTCTATCATATACACTTAATAAAAAAAGTGAACAGTGTGGTTGAAATCATTCTTGAGCACGTATGCATGTGACTATTTTAGCAGTGGCATGTCACAGATATTCTAAATCCGCTGTATGTTTACAATAACTCAGATTCTGGGAAAACATGATTGTATTTAACAATAAACATGATGCTAAATGGTCCTGATTTCCTAGAACTAATCTTCTGTTTAAAAAGGTCTGCATCAGCTGTTTTTTTTTATTACTATGAAGCTGCTTTGAAACATTCTGTATTTTAACAGTGATCACTGTATTTGCTTGTCTTTATTAAATAAGCTTTAAAAGTTGAAATATCCAACACCAAATGCAATATCCAAAAATTAATCATAGCTATATTATGGATGCTGAAAAAATGAAGTTATTTTACCTCTGTGCTACAGCAAATATAATTGTTAATTTTATTTAGAAAAACATGAACATTTGGAATTATTTCATATTAATTCACATTCATTTGATATTAGGAATTGGACGTCGGATAGTTCACCAAAAATAAAATAAAAAAAACCCCAAAAGATGATATTTTGAAGAATGTTCTTAACCAAATAGTTGCTGGTAGGCATTGACTTAAGCAGTATTTTTTCCACACTATGAAAGTCAGTGGCTACCGTTTGTTTGCCAACAGTTTAGTTACACACATCCTTCAAAATATCTTATTTGTGTTTAACAGAGGAAAGAAATTCATACAGTTTTGAAACAATTTGAGGGCGAGTAAATAATCCTAATTATCACTTTTGGGTGAACTATCTCTTTAAGAGTTTTTTTGTTGATGATGTAGAAAGGAGCTTGCAAATGACTTGATGTTTTCTTAATTTATGCTTAGATGAAACTGCAAAAATTCATATAAAATGGCAAAAGAAATTTCTCAAGGAAAACAATCATGACACCATTATTGTGCAACATTAGACACCTGTGGAATTTTATAGTTCTGCATTTTTGAACAACTGCAAGCTTTTATAGGAGACAGATTACTAGGATGATGTTTAAATTCTGCTAACGCACTCTCTGTCTCGCCGTCGCTGATTGCCACTGTGGTGAGAGACCGAGTCTATGAAGTGCACTGAATGGGAGGGATTTTGACTCATGCGATCGCTGATCCTGTGCCCCCTGCTCACCCCCTTTCACTACGACACAAAGGGAAGCCATTTCAAATGAGTTCCCCCTCACTTACACAGACATGCACTGACTGTGGATCAGCCTGGAGTTGGCATGTGGTGCCAGGACTGTTTGTGGAGCTGCTCTGCGATCAGCAGGCATAAGTCTAGACTACAGAGTGGATATGAAGCAACCCCAGATTTACACCAGCAATCCCACACAACAGCTCCAACAACTCAGATTCTTCTCTTTGGTTACTTGGATACAGGGAAGTGACAGAAGGAAGGATTATCAGAAAAGCAAAAACCTCTGAAAAAGGCCACTTAAAGGAATCAACTTTCACCCAAAAATGAACATTAGTTTGTTTCTTGATCAGATTTAGAGAAAATCAGCATTCCATCATTTGCTCATCAATGGATCTTCTCCGGTGAGTAAGAGTCCAAACAGCTGATAAAAGCATCACAATAATCCACAGGCAATCCATGCCACTCCGGTCTATCAATTAATGTCTTCTAAAGCAAAAAGTAGCGTGTTTGTAAAAAAAACAAGTCCGTCATTAAGATGTGTTTAACTTTGAACCATCATTTCTGTCCAAATAAAAACTTTCATCATTTAGAACAAAGAGTTCATCATTTATAACAATGTTTCCTTCAAAGAAAAAGTCCATCTCCTGTTGTCCCTCACCTCAATATCCAACCACATATTTAGTCAGAACTGTTTTAGGGTGTAAACAGTGCTTGAATTCACGCTGAATGTGTGATTTTCTCTAAATCTGTTACCATGAAGAATAAAACTCATCTGTATCTTCAACGGTCAACACATTTCCAGGTATTTTCATTTTTGGATAAACTATTCCTTTAAGCACAACATTCCCTTGTGTGCATCATTGCTCATGTATCTTCAAGTTTATGGTGTGATTAATTATTTACAAGATACACTCAAGATGACTGCACTCTTTTATTACCTCTATTCATATTAATCACACATTAAACACAACTCATAAAAAGCAGCTCTCTTTGGAGCTGTTACAAGATATTCAGCAACAAACCTTTACAGCAAGAAAATCCATATATATGATTTTTAAGGTGTCACTGCCATTACATTACATGCCATAAAATGTTTGGTTTTTCATGACAATCCTTTTTCAGAAGTGGATGAACCTGGTGCAGCTGTATACATGCATAAACAGGGGGAGTTTCAGAGAGCTGCAGTCTGACGTGCTTTTATTGCATAACTGCACTACGGAGGCCCAGTGACCAGCAGTCTAAAGTGCCTTTAAGTCATCATGGGTGACAGGGGACGAACATGTGTGCAATGACAAGATAGATAAATAGATAGATAGATATGGTGAACGAAAGGTTTGATCCAGTTTTCTAATGGGTTATTATGCAGTTGAAACAGGTTTACTTGACTAATAAGGATCAATGGGATTTTGGCCAGTGCAGGGTTGTGTGACAGAGATTACAGCCCTGGATGAGAATTAAATGAACAGATGTGTTCTAGATTACAATGTGCAGTGATCTGAGCAGTGCATGCTGCAAAAACTTCACTTTCTAAGAGTACTTGATGAATTGATGTCTTCCCAGCATTCCAGATGTAAACAATAATATGTCTGTATAGTGCATAAATTGTTTTGTGTATGTATTGTATGCTGATGCACTACAAATTTCCAAGTCCCATCATCAATCCATGAATCTAGGTATTCATCCCTGATCATATCACAGCACTGATATACGTTACTAGATGCCACTACATGACAGCATACTAGAACCCGAGTGATAGCTCTTAAATATGCAATATATACATATTCATTCTCCAAATATCTGCATGCTCACATTTATTCTGGCTAGGCCACAGGTTAAAGTGTAACGTAAGTGCGTGTTATCAACACTGATTTATCATGCGAGCATCATGCCTGGTTTAGATAACGACGCTAATATCTCCGTACCTCATCCTCCCGTTCGTTTTTGAAGCACAGACACGCCGCCCGCCGCTTGAATCCTTCCCGGTCGTACGTCCGCGTCTGGTTCGGTTTGAACTTCATGCTGAAATCCTGTCGGTCCTTCCGTAGATTTATCCGACCGGTCAGCAATGCTCCGTCAACGGCCCGAGCTCCGTGAGTCACCACCGACGGCGAGAGGCGGACCAGTACCAGGCTGGACCGAGCCTACGGGTTAGCGTTGGTTTAAAATCCAATTTAAACCATTCCTCCGCGTTAAGTCCAGCAAATTCGATTCTCTAACGACAACTCTGTATTCCGCTGTCCATTCCCAGGTCAAAATATCTCGTTTTCCCCGGTATATATATACGTGTGTGTGTGTGGTGGGCCGGGTGCGAAATTACTAACGCTAGTATGTTGACGGCTTGGTGATTAATATTCATGAGATAAACCGTTCAGCATTGGAAGGTTACCAGGCAACGTCAGCATGTATTAATCATCAGCGTTCGCCATTGGAAGGCCACTCCGTGACGTCATCACAAACTAATTAATATGCATGAGAGACACCTTGGCCGTAGTAGGATTTGTAATTACCGGCCGCAGTGCTCGAGACCACCGTCAGGCCGCTCCGCGAACTGCGCTCACACTCATCTGTTACCGCATTACTGCGTGGCCTCCTGTCACATCTACTGCAGCGAGTTATGACATAATATCTTTTACTATGAACAACATTAATGGTAATATGTAAATTAGAAGTTTACACAAGACACGTACTTTGAGCATCAGATAATTCACGGTTGACAAACGTTCTAATAGTAACGTTAAAAGAACGTTTCTTGTTCAACGTCAACTATCTCTGGTTTGTTGTCACAGCGTTTAAACAGTGCTGAACAGATTTATACATAGGGCTATTGGTTGAAGAAGGTTCCGAGAAAGTTGAAAAGTAACATTTCGGAATTGTTTGCATAATGAAAAAAAATTATTTACATGTGATCAAAGAAATGATGAATGAATAATTAATAGTAAATAAATAGTGTACAAAATTCCCATCCAGTTACATATACTGCAGTGCATTAATGCATTTAATTGAATGTAATGATGTAAATAAATAAATACAATAAGCATATTACATAAATTGAATAAAACCATGGTGATAATTTAATATTTACTTTTACATTTTTCATTAATGTAGTGCTGAACAAACTGGAACGCTGAACTTTGGCATAGATACTGATTTGATTGAATTACGATGATGACACTGTTTAACTTTGACAAGAAAATAATCAGGCAACAGTTTTTCCTGCTATCTCTGTGCAAACATGATGAAGAAACAGTTTGGGTGAGAACTGTCATTAGCAGATTTGAGTGAAACTGGAGGCACTTTCAATGATAAATGCTCAAGGTAGGTTTAGCCTGATTTAAAATACAATTGGACAGTTGACCCAAAACCACAGTTACTGGACACAGAACCTGTGACTCGCCCTATTATATTAGCTCCAATAAAATTATGGAGAATAATTGTTCTTGAGTAGATTTAAGACAGGGATCACCACACACATGCCTGCAGTCGTCATGTCTCATTGAGTCAACTACGGATATCTGGTTAGTGAAATGCTCTTAGCTAACTTAGTGTTGTCATGCTGGCGAAGAATACAACATCAACTCAACGTGGGCCATTAATAAGCACATTAGTAAGACAACGGCACAATGGAAATGTTTGCCATTGGCTCAACAGATTTTGAGACAGAACAGAGAAGTGTGAAATTGTTCATGGCCTTAATGAGATTACATGGATCTGATTGGAGCAACAGCTGCCACACACTCACTGAACGTGAGAGATTTATTGAGCTGCATGAGAGTTACCTTCTTGGTTTTTGTAGAATCAGAAACCTCATAAAGTTTACTGGTCAGAAATACACATTTGTCAGTGCTAAGTAGTAAACAGTAATCAGTTGTATTCGTGACTACATTCAAACACTCTGACATTATTACATGCTATGCTCCCAAGGTCTTTAGAAATGCAGTAATGGTAGCCATTCAGACACTGCAGACATAACAAACGGCTCATTAGATATGAGAAAACAGAAACAAGACTGTTTTGATTGCTCTCGATGTCCCAATCCTATAAACGGCCTGCAGACACACACAAACACACAGGACGGAGAAATGTGGAAGGCAGAAATAACTTGCAGCTCTGTGGCACTGCTTCTCAGACAGTTATATAATGTGTGTTTGGTAGCAGAACCGAGTCATGTGGAACAGAAGTGAGATAAGAGACACGACAGAGCCACCGTCCTGCAGTTCTCAGACAGCTCGATTCATAAATCCAGAAATGAAGCTCTGTCAGAGGTCACTGTGACTCAAATACAGTGAAAGCCTGAGACAACGCCGGAAATCTGAAAGAACTCCTTTTATATCCTGTACTGGAAAACTGACTTTTAATTCAAAACCTAAAATTAGCTATTTCAAATGAAGGAATGCTTTTTGTATTAAACAAAATATATGAAGCCTATATTTTCATAAACTTGGATGCACCTTATGTGATCATGCAGATCCATTCTTTTCTATTTTATTTGCATTTACAAACTAGCAAGGCAATACAGCCAGGTTTAAGCAAGATTAATATTCTCTGAGATTCAACACCTGCAGTGTTTGTATTCATGCCATTGATTTTATATCTGCAGAGAGGTTTTAAACTACAGTCCTTAAAAGCCTGTTTTCACCGCAGAATAAAAAAAGGGTAATTGTAACTTCTTAATATCAATTCTGACTTTCTGAATTCTGAGTTTCACAATTTGAATTTTTTCTTGCAATTCTGAAATCTATATGAGCATTGTGAGAAAACAAAATTGGTTAACTGCAAGATATCAACTCAGAATAAAAAAAAAAAAAAAAGGTTCCAAATTCAGAATTCCAAGATTTTTGAGAAAAACAAAACAAAAAAAAAGGAAATACAGAATTGCGAATCGTTACTTTTTTTTACATGGCATCCACAAGCTACCATAAGTCAGATTCAAACCTGTAAAAACATCTCAGAAATAAAGAGAACAAACCAAATAACATAACAAAAAAATATTTTTACTAAAACTGAACATTTACAGATTTAATTTTCCCAGACAAGTCATACAGATTTCATTCCGGCCGAAACACAAACCTTTACACGCACACTCACACAAGTTTCGTTTGGAATACACGAAAACGTCAGAGCAAGTTCTGTCAGATAGGCAATGATATAGACGGGTTCACCACATGCGTTTAATGAACTGAAGAGTTTCACAGGAAGGAAAAGGTAAAAAAAAAAAAAAAAAAAAAAAATTCACATAATTTTGTCCCTGACCGAGAAGCAGCGTATATGCATCCCATGTTCCACAGGCCCTCCCTCTACACCCCATAACATAAAAATTAACTAACAAAAGTTAACCATCCACCTGGATGCAGGGCCTGGAGCCTACAATCAGTTTCCAGTGAAATCCACTGCGCTAATGACTGTAATAGAGACTGTACTACACATTCTGACAGGGTCCAGTGTAGTGACCACGCAAGGGATGCTGGGAAACCCCAGGCCATCACCGCACATAATTTCCTGGCCAAACCCAGAAGCAGAGAGATCATATAGTGGAGCGAACATTAGCTCTGACCAGGAACACACCGACACTCACCCAAAGGGCTGCAGTAGTTACTTTTGAATCGTATTTTTGTTTTTTCGCTTGCAGTTTTAATTTGTCTGAGAAAGTGTCCTTTAAATGCAAAAGAAGACAGGAGGAGATTGTTCCACTTCTCTCACGTGATGCCACCGTTTCCTTTGTCTAAACTTCAATGTTGTTGCCGGCATAAAGCCTGGTCCATGTTCGGGCTGTGAGAGAGAAGAAAACACCCTTCAGGACATGAATTAAGATAAAATAAATAAATAAATATAAATAAATACTTGTATATAATAGCGGCTTGGCAAAAGGAGCACAGTGGTGAAATTTCTCTGTTTATATTATTAAAATGTTCTTTATTAAAAAATACTACTTGGCTAATAACAATACATACATTAATGAATTATATACATTTCTTCCAAACAAGTACAAGTAATTACAAAACAACATATAAAGTCTAGTGCTGATGAGAAAGTCTCACCTGTTTCAATGGCTTGAGCCTCGTTGCTCTTCCACTGTTCAGCGACATCATTAGCCAGCGGGTCATCAGGGTTTGGAGCGCTTAGCAGAGCCTGGATAGAGAGCAGCACTGTACGGATCTGAAGAGCCGGAGACCATTTATCTAAAAGAGAAAAGAGACAGAGCCCTATAAAGCCTACAGCATTGCTTTGCTGTTAAACCTCTTGTACACAATATACTCTACATCCCTTCTGTCACCTGATTGATCATTTTCTTTAGCAATTAAAAGCTCTTTCAACCTTGCGCTTCATGTGTCTTTGGGCAGAATTTTTTGTCCACATAAACATCGGCATCTGAGCCAGTCTCTGGCTGTTTTTCCTCTATATTCTCACTGCATCATGTTATATGCACCACAAAATCCTGATATATCAAATGTGATACAAAAGATGAAAAAAAATATATATCGGGATTTACAAACACTATAAGCACCTTTCAGGATGTCCAGACAGATCCTGCCCAGTTTGTCCACATTAGGATGGTAGATTTTGGTCATGAATCGGACCTTGGGAGCAGCCATGGGATACTCCTCCGGCAGGAACAGCTCCAGTTTGAACGTCCCGCCTTCAAAGGGCGAATCCTGTGGCCCAGCGATCACCACATGGAAATAACGAGCGTTTCCCTCGTCAGGCTCCGCTTTGATTCCAGGCACAGGCTCGGCCAACAAGCGCTGCGTCTCCTGTCGAACACAACACACGCCAAGGTCATGGTTTCGAATGCATTAACTGATCACATGCAAATCCGGAATGCAGTGCCATTCCAGCTTCTATGGCTGTTTTCATGGTGAGAAATATTCTGACTGATTTATATCATGATTTTATAACTTATTTACAAACTACAAAACAGTATTTGGCCTAAAATCTCTTCCTCAGGTAAAAAGATCTGCCAAATGCATGAACATAAATGTAATCATGTTGATGAACTTTATTTGGTTCCAGCTGCATGAAAGCTAAACCCATTATAAAGTACCTGCAGCTGCATTTAACACTTTTGATAACGTTTGTCTATAAAACACTTTTAAAAAATGTACAAAGGCAGTATAATAGCAAACAAACTAAATCTCCACAAACAGAACAATGTCTCAGAAATTATCAGTACCTTATGTAAAGATATCATTTATACTTTTCATGCGCACTTTTCACAATTCATGGAGATTCCGGTCATGGTTTGTGACACCAATTATTTGATTTGTTCCAGTCTATCAGTGACAATACCAGACTGGTGTAAATCAAATTAATAATGTTGTATTTCATTAACGATAAATCAACGCCCAAAATGGTACATGACTGTATAACTGAACTGTGATTAGTCTGTTTAACTGTCAATCAGACGGTCACCTCCTGTCTAAGTGGGCTGTTCTTGGGCAGAACTAGCTGAGGTATGGATCAGGCATGCTGACAAATAAAATTCTGCAACGCAAGATGAGAATCGTGTAGACACAACGCAAACAGTGGTGAATCTGCGTACTTAAAATTCACCAACCACATATTTACGACACACACTATGTATTAACAGTTCAATTCATTTCCTGTTTGCATGCAACCTCTCCTTGCACGGAATATTCTGCTAACGCATGCACACATTTCCAGAGTGTCTCCCAAGCGCAGCGCGCGAGATCCGCATCTGTTAAACACACCCAGAGTCTCTCAGCTGACACTCTCATCGCTGCTCGCTTCCAATCCAGAAAGCTCTAATGCCATTTCTCTTTCTGTAAAAGCTTTTCCCATAAATTGTATGCAGTGTGCATGTTTAAAACAGTGAGCGCGCGGGAGACTCCCTACTGCAGCGCGAGCTCGGGCCAGTAACGTTAGCAGCAGCACGTGCCGTTTTCTTTCATTTTTAACGCGTTGCTTTCGTAAAGCGCGCAAATACCGCTACCGAACGCACAAAAGAAACATTATGAGAATAATACCTTAATAATCCTGCGGGGCAATCCAGCCATCTCGTTTTATTAATGCGGTTTGCACCGTGGCCCGGTCCCTGCTCCTCGCGTTGAGGTTGACAGAGCATGCGCGGAAGTCTTCCGGAAAAAAACGTCATCGTCTGTTCCGAATAGGTTTTCTGGGAAATGTAGTTTTTCCACTGAGTGCCTACAATTCTGTGTGTGCCCATTTCTAATTGCTTAACTGTTGCCCCCTTATAACACTGTATAATCGTATGCATGCGTTCTTCAATTATTTTATTATTTGTTTTAATATACATTTTAAATTATTGAGGCCTCGTCTTTTTTTATTGATCATGTTATGATTATTTTTTTTTACATCTTTTGCCTTCTTGTTTAATAGATTTTAAAATATATATTTTTTACTTTCATATTGTTCATTTTAGTTCTTATGCATCTGCTGATTATTTTAAACCCCTCATTATGTATAGCAATTTTAAAATAAGTATGAAATGTACTATATAAAACTGCTTCACTCCAGGAAATAATCTATTAAATAGAAGTGTTAACCAAATTAATGACTTCACAAATTCTTTTAATGTTATACTACACTGAGAAAGTAAAACATGTATATATATATATATATGTCTTGTAAGAATCTTGTCATTATGTTTAAATAGTTTTCATTTTTATATATATATATGTATTATATATATATATACACACACACATTTTTATATTTCATGATACATATTTTTTTTTTAATAATATCTCTATAGTTTTAATGAATTTTTTCCTTAATTGTAATTTTTATTCATTTACAAGCTAAAGTAGATGTTTCTTTTAATTGAAGGTTAATTTTTATTTCAATTTCAAAAATTTATTTATTTATTTTTTTTAGATTTAGGTTAATTATAACATGAGTGATAACAAATAAAAGTATAATACACAATCCATTAAACTGGGTTCATTTAATGTGAAGCAGTACATTTATAAAGAACATTAGAGAAAAAGCATCCAGGACTATCGGTCTTTGGGTGGATTTGGGTTTCTGCGTCTGGTGTGATACCTGTAGTGAAAACAGAAGCACAAACCAGTTCATTCAACTAAACAGAGGCAGAATATGTTGTTTTTGTCCAGTAGAGAAAGCAAACTCACTGTCCGACTGGGTACCAGCGGTGTTTGGTGGTGTAAAACATCTTACTGAGCTCCTCTATTTTCGGGGCCTGTTTGTTATTTAAAATGTCTTTACCGAGTCTGGCTTTGAGCACCTGATCGTGGGTTTCTGCATGATCACTGATAGTGTCTGGTCTGACAATTGGCTACAACAAACAAACAAAACACACACTTATGCACAACATCCCCATAAATCTATACCTTCACAAACCATCACACACACACCTGTGTGAGCTCATAAGGTACGTCTTCTGTCGGATGATAACAAACTATTGTGTTTCCATCAGATGTCACTGCGATTTCCACATCACTGAAACTGAAATGAAACATTTTAGATTAACAAGCAGCACAATGACAATATCTGATTTGAGTGAATGCAGTAACTTCAGATAGTAACTGAACAATTTAGTGTGCACTTATGAAGACAAACTGACCTGTTGTTGTTAATGGATGGACCTCGGACAGTAGATTTGTTGTGAGATGACAGAAAAGCTCCTGCTAAAAACCGAAAAATAGCACATTTTTGTCGTTTTCTGAGCTTAAGTAAAAACACACAAGCCAAAACAGTAAAAAAAATCACTCTCATTCAAAAGGTCAGAAGTGTTGTAGGTTATACCGTACAGCATCCTACAGTCTGGTTATGTTTGCTACATATTTACAGCAGTTACGCGGACAAATTCATATTATTTATAGACAAAATGTGATTCTTTTTCATTATGAGAGCTCACCTCTGAAAGGTCTAATATTTCTGCTCGTGTTAACGCGATTAAACAGGTTAGCAAGCCTGCTGATGTGACCCGACGCCATGCTTTCTGCTAACAGAACTGAATCAGTGGAAGGGAAACGGAAGGGAACACGTTTTGGAACGTCCTCGGACTATATTTTTAAATTAATCCATTCGATTAATGTTTGTTGATTGTTTTGTTTTGTTCTGTTGTTATAAATGAAACTGTCTTGAAATTCGACTTAAAATACGCCTTGGTTTTTTAATGAGGTTTAACGAGGAATTCGGTTTTTGAGCTTTAGAGCGCCCTCTATCGGCACTATTACAGGAAGTGCGCTACATAAATATTCTTCCGGGTAGGAAACAATCCGACTGCTTTATTTATTTAAATTAAAAACGCAGACATAGTAACATATATACACAAACACTGGCAAATAAATCAATGAATAGTATAAATAATTATTTATAGATAACATAAATTGGCACCTTTAGAAAAAAAAAATATATATAGAGGTCGCTTTTTTGTCAAAAATATCAAATAAAATCACGGATCAAAGAAATCTGAAGCATTAGGATAAAGTAAATTATCGACGCTTGTTAGTTTTACTTACATTTATGAAAGATAATATTTTAAAAGGGCAAAAAAAAAAAAAAAAAAAAAACACGTATCAACACCAGCAGTACCGCAATACGCCACTGGGGGGTACACCACTTACACCACAATAGAGATAGTTTTATTCCTCATGAAAAATTTTAATCATGGATACAATTATATAGTCTATTCATTAGAAAAAATTTATATAATACAGCCAATAATTTTTTTACTAACATTTATGAAATATAATATTTTAAATAGGCAACAACTAACAAAACTTAAAAATAGCGATACCGCAATAAGCAAAGGGCAGCACTGCCATAAAGATAATTTTATTTAAAAGGGTCAAATCATGGATAAAATCAAACTGAATCGTTAGAATAAAATATAATCTTCAAGCATATTAGTTTTTACAAACAAAAAATAAACTTAACACTAGCAGTACCGCAATACGCCACTAGTGGGCAGAGAAACACCACAATAGAGATCGTTTTATTAATTCTGAAAATATTAAATCATGGATAAAATCATAAAATGTATGCATTAGGATAAAATAAATAATATAGCCAATTATGTTTCACTAGCATTTATAAAATATAATATTTTAAAGGGAAAAAATAAATAATAGTACTACCGTAATACATTACTGGAGGGCAGCGAAACAACACCATAGAGATCATTTTATTCAAAAGGGTCAGATAAAATCATGGATAAAATAAAATTGAGTCATTAGGATAAAATACCATCTTCAAGCTTATTCATTTTTACTAACATTTACAAAAGCTAATATTTTAAGAGGGCATCAAAGCCAGCAGTACCGCAATACGCCACTGGAGGGCAGGGAAACACCGCACTAGAGATATGAAAAAATAAAATAATGAATAGAATAAAATGTATTCATTAGGATAAAATAAATCACAAAGCCAATTAGTTTTCTCTAACATTTGTGAGAGGCACTGAGGGGCAATGCAACACCGCCATAGAGGTCGCTTTTTTGTAAAAAATATCCAATAAAATCACGGATAAAAGAAATCTGAAGCATTAGGATAAAGTAAATTATCGACGCTTATTATTTGTTTTACATACATTTATGAAAGAGAATATTTTAAAGGGGCAAAACCCCCCAAAAAACACGTATCAACACCAGCAGTACCGCAATACGCCACTGGAGGGGGAGTACACCACAACAGAGATAGTTTTATTCCTCATGAAAAATTTAAATCATGGATAAAATAATAAAGTCTATTCATTAGAAAAAATAGATATACTACAGCCAATTATTTTCTTACTAACATTTATGAAATGTAATATTTTAAATAGGCAACAACTAACAAAACTTAAAAATAGCGATACAGCAATACGCCACTGGAGGGCAGCAAAGGGCAGCACTGCATAGAGATAATTTATTTTAAAAAGGACAAATCAAATCATGGATTAAATCAAACTGAATCGTTAGAATAAAATACAATCTTCAAGCATATTAGTTTTTACAAACAAAAAATAAACTTAACACTAGCAGTACCACAATACGCCACTAAGTAGAAGTGAAACACCACAATAGAGATCGTTGTATTAATTATGAAAATATTAAATCATGGATAAAATCATAAAATGTATGCATTAGGATAAAATAAATAATGTAGCCAATTATGTTTCACTAGCATTTATAAAATATAATATTTTAAAGGGGGAAAATAATAATAGTGCTACCGTAATACAGTACTGGAGGGCAGCGAAACACCACCATAGAGATCATTTTATTCAAAAGGGTCAGATAAAGTCATGGATAAAATAAAATTGAGTCATTAGGATAAAATACCATCTTCAAGCTTATACATTTTTTACTAACATTTACAAAAGATAATATTTTAAGAGGGCATCAAAGCCAGCAGTACCGCAATACGCCACTGGAGGGCAGGGAAACACCGCACTAGAGATATGAAAAAATAAAATAATGAATAGAATAAAACGCATTTATTAGGATAAAATAAACATGTAGGCAATTATTTTTCAATAACATTTGTGAAATATTTTAAAGAAAAAAAAACAAAACACTTACTGTACTGCAATACGCCACTGGAGGGCAGCGAAACACGGCCATAGAGAGCGTTTTATTCAAAAAGGTCAAATCATGAATAAAATTAAATTGAATCATCAGGATAAAATAAAACTTGGCAAAAAAATAAAAAAAACTCAACGCCAGCTGTACCGCGATACACCACTGGAGGGCCACCTTAGAGATTGTTTTATTCAATAATCATTTATGAAAGCATTAAAGCAGTTTGTTTTTAAATGGTGACAGAAATAATTTGGAAATACAGAATAAGACGAATAGCTTAGATTTCATAGTTTTATATTGGAAATTATTTATAATTATTTATACACTTCCTAAAAAGAAGAAATCTGGAGAGAAATTTCAATCATCATTAAGATTTCCTCAAAATGAAAGCAGCTTCAAACATTTGTCAAAGACAGCAAAGTTCTGATATCAGCACATACACATCAGAAGATAAATCTGTTCTGTACATTGACAGACGCTGCTCATATTATTCACTATGAAGCATTGCTCCATGATGATTCTTCTACTGGTCAATGATTCAGTCTCAGATTATGCCGGTGGTTATGAGACATCCATGTTGCTGCCGGATGCTCCAGATACTGCATTTGCCACCAAACGTTCCCGGCTGCCAAAAGCCTCTGCGACTGGAGATACAACAGATTACAGTTAACAACACACACACACACAGATCCTCATGAGACGCTCGAGATACAGACCTGCAGCGACATCACTGATGTCCCAGACACGCAGCCCCTCCTTCTGTCCTCCAAACGCATAGACAAACGGCAGATCCGGACAACAGGAGCCGCAGAACAAAACCCCCTGACAGAGAGACAGAGCTGCGTTATTCAGCCGCTTTCACGCGGAGAGACGCTCACTCGTGTGTCAGATACCCACCATCTTCATGTCTCTGGAGTGGATCAACTTGGGTTTGTCTCCCATGATGTCCCAGATCTTTACGTGTTTGTCCTCTGAAGACGTAACTAGACAGCCGCGGACCTGACTGCTCAGATCCATCCCTGGGAAAACATCACGACGGTTATTATCATCATCAGAGACATTAATACACATTTACAGGTTTTATTAATCTTTATGATTAACATTAATACAGGACAAATCAGTCAAATCAGCAGTCTTCCCCAGGATTGTGTCGCCTACAGAACAAGACGCTTCAACAAAACCCTACCTGGGAAGCTCCAGTACTGTTCAAAGTTTTAGACACTCGTGTAAAAATGCTGTAAAATGAGGATGATTTCAAAAATAATGCCAGAAATAGATTTCTAACTTATATAAGCTTAATTTTTTCCCCCCAATTTTATTTGATTTCAAGTAATGAATGTTAAATGTGTGACTGACCTGAAACTTCTCCATCGTGAGCTCTGAGTGTGAACACAGGTTTATCCGAACGGGCGTCCAGACAATAAACGAAGCCGTCCTCTGTACTCGCCTGCAACACACATCACTAGTTATTCCAGGTCAGAGTTCAGAGTAAATCCACCGAACGGTTCAGCCACTCACCAGGAAGTGACACGGAGAGAAATGATCCCAAACGAGGCGCTCCACCTGACCACTGAAGCGCCAGATCCGATGGCTGTCGTCTGGACTACGGCAGTCGTACAAAATCGCAGACCTGTGACACACAGCCCTCTGATTGGTTAGGCACAGTCGTGCTGCGCTCTAATTGGCCAAGTCATTTCTACATCAAGACCTACTTGTCATATGATCCGCTGATGAGAGTTTGAGCCTCAAACGGGTGGAACTTCAGCGTCTGAACCTGCAAAAATTATTATGCAACTCTCTTTTAAAAATAAAAAAAGATTGATCGAAATTGAAGTGTATTAAGAATGTTTCTTGAGCAGCCAATCAGCTTATTAGACCGATCATGTGACACTGAAGACTGGAGCAATGATGCTGAAAATTCAGGTTTAATCAAAGAAATAAATTACATTTTACTATATATTCACAGAGAAAACAGTTGTTCAGAATTGTAAAAATTTTTCAGAATTTTTCAGTATTTTTGATTAATTCATCGCAGTCGTCCTCTTTGAGCAGAAGAGCCCTCTTTCAATCAGTACCTTATCTGTGTGTTTGTTGAGGGTGGCTGCTGGTTTTCCCTTCTCCATATCCCACAGGATCACCGACTCATCCGCAGACGCGCTTGCTAGGACATTCCTGCAGCAGAAACACTCATCAGACTCCAACAACGGCATCTGCTCTTCAGAAACGCTCAACGGCCTCACCTGACCAGTCTGTTCCAGGACAGATCCAGCACAGCATCCGTGTGTCCTTCGACGGGCTCCGCCCCCTTCACAACACAGACACATAACACTTCTGAACCAAGAAATCCCTATGAACTATTGAAGTGATCTGAGAACAAACAGGTACCTTCTTTGCCACCTTCTTTTTCTTCTTCTCCTTGTAGCCGAGTGAGAAGGCCGGCTCCAAACAGTCCACCACATCCAGATCCCAGACGTCTATCACCGGCGTCATGTTCCCGACCGCTGCGTAATTCCCTGCAGCACAACACATCAACAATAGCTTAGCATCTCACTGAAATAAAGTCATTTTACGTATATATATATATATATATATATATACACATTTTTTTCTAATTTAGTAAAGATTAGAAAAATATAAATCTTATCAATTATGCATGTGATTTTATAAATCTTCCTTTATGTCAGCCATCATCTACCCTCCTATGCAAGATATAGGTTATTACAGAAATCAATATTGTTTGATTAAAATGGTTGATTAGGTTGCAGCAGCTTCTACGCTTCGCTTGCATTTTGAAAACCAGCTAATCCCCTTTCTTTCTGTATCCTTTAAACGCTTAAGAAAATGTTCCTGCTACATAAAATATCTGATGACTGAAAATTCTAATGTTCACCTTGTCCTTCCTCTGGATTGGGGTCAAAGTTCAGCCACTCCACACAGAGCGGATACGCAGGGAGCAGGATGTCATGATGCACATACGTAGAGTCTTCCTGGGAGTTAAACACTGATAAAAAACACAAACAATCAATCAACATCAGACGAGCTCTTCGGTCCTGAGCAGGGTTATACAGTATCCTAATACCACTGCTTACCATAAACCTCCAGGCTACAGCAGTCTTTCTCGGCTCTTCCAGCTAGAATCAGGTTATCTGTGGATTTAATCTGAAAATCCTCCCGCTCGTACTGGTCCTATGAAACACAACGGACACAGATCCATCAGATAAACTATAAAATTTTTATATTTTTCAAGTTGAGTGTGTTTCGTGTCTCTCACTGTGTCTTTGATGGTGATGTACGGATCCTCTTCATTGGTGCCAAACACTGTCAGTCCTGCCAGACTGTCTCCAAGATTTGACGTAGCTGCATAAAAGAAAATATAGGCAAAAAGTGAATACTTGTACCATCTTGATCATCATCAAATATCAAAGAGGTTACTTAAACTCCATCTGTCCGTTACAGAGAGCAACAATCATGATCTGCAAGTAAAATGCCATTTATTTTCTACCTTGGTGAATTGATTTTTAACAATAACTGAGCACAGAGGCTGTTAATCAATTGCACATGCATTTGTTAAAGCCATAAGCTCATAATATTTCTGCTTATTTTTTAAATAACCATGCATAACAGGTGAAAAACTACATTACCCATAATGCTGTAATTAAAATCCCACCAATCACAGAGTGTTGAAGTGTTCAGCACTCTTTGATTGGTTGAGTGTTTTCAAAAACGTTTTCTATTTAAATCCAACTTTGTATTATTGTGATTGACCTAGTAGCTGGTCGTTTCGTTTTATAAAATTAAAATGAATAAAAAAAAAAATTAAGTACATTACCAGCGAAACTTAAAAAAAGGTGGGCGGTCACATTCTATTGGGCTGGCGAACACATAGCCCCGCCCTAATCTCACCCCATTGGTTGAGAGATCAATGAGTGACTGATAGACTTTCCTCATATATTTTGATGTTCAAAAAATGTAAACACATCACGAGTTGAAGCCAGGGGTCCGTTCTTCGTACGTCGCTTAAAAGATCCGAGATGAATTGAGACATCTAAGATGAGATCATCGCGCTAACTTTGAGCTCACTAATCCGGTTCTCCGAACGCACCTGTGGTTGATGATTAGTATAGCTGGATTGAGTTGTCTAGGATTAT
>JAUMHQ010000051.1:372247-391924 GCA_032361165.1 Enteromius paludinosus
CAAGTTTCACTATGAATACGGCTAAAAAAAGATCCTCTGAGAGCGCCTCGGAAAAGAGGGGCGGAGTCAGCGGAGCTCGTGAAGATTTAAAGTGGAAGTACACAGAACAGAGTGATTTCTAAAGAGCTGTTTATGACGGGGTAAAATTAGCATTTTTACACTATCTTTGAGAAATTTTAAAACAAACTATACTACAAACTTTCAAATAAGATCCTAAAGAATCATATTAGCTTGTGGAAAACTGGGTTTGTATGACCTCTTTAAACTATTTATTTATTAAATCCAGAGACTCTGTAATCAAAACGATGATAATCACTAGAAATTATTCCCCAACTAAGCAAGCCAGAGGCGACAGCAGCAAGGAAACAAAACCCCATCCATGAGAGAATGGAGAAAAAAAACATGTCTGTTCTTGGGAGAACCAGACTCCTCTGGCCGGAAGTCAGATTGTGCAAAGGATATTCGTGATATTAACGCATTAATAATCAAGAATAAACATTTGACTGGATTCCATCATTACAGATCTTTGAAGTTCATTAGGCTAAATATCATACCCTATAATCTGAATGGCTTAACTCACCACCTCAAACGCCCCAATGATGGCTTGACAAGTGCAGCTTTCTTGCAAGCGGAAATTGTGGGGCAAACATTGTATAAAAAAAAAAAAAAACTTACTGCCTCACCAAACCCCACTTTAAAAATGAACAAACTCCAACCACTTCCTCATGATTGGGAAAGAGTTCAGAATGACATTCTCAAGCAACGTTTGAATTTACTGTAAATTCTGTAAAGACGGTACATTGTATAAGAGTGATATACAAGTTATCTTCGTTAATCTAAAGGACTTTACTAGCACACAAATGAGCTCACAACTACAGGCTAAGCAGCACAAGACACATTTTCATTTTGTGTGAATGTATGTAAATTATAACCTTGAAATGTCAGTCTCAGTAGGTAAAATGGCTTGTTTCTTTCTTCAAACGTCGGTTATGGGAGGACGTCATCAGGTGAGCGTGAACACAATCCCGCAAAAAAACTCAGGACTGGGTGGTGGCTGCAAAAATGCAACAATACACTACATAGAGTTGCTTTAAGCTTGATTTTAATACATTAATTTATTTTTACATTTTTTGTAAAGTTGTAAATGTGAAGTTTGTAAAGTTTTTTTGGAGTATATTTGACAAGAATTTACAGAACATCATTTTTAAAAAGTATTATAACAACTATTGTCTATAAACAATGTGAATATTATAAATATATTACACCTGCCTTAAAATTTGCAGGTCAAAATTATTGTTAATATCCCAATGGAAACTTTCCCAGCAGGTTCATGACCCTACAAAGTCTCACACAATTTCAAGAATATCTTCGCTGGATCTTTTAAAACTCATAAATGTGTCACACTGACCTGGAACATTACCATGCAAAACCATTTCAGGTAAGGAATATCATTTCATTTTCTTTTGAGATTGCGTCACAGTCAATTTAAATAAAACATGAAGACATACAGGAACTTGGAACTCATTTCAGTTTATTTTCTCATGAACTCTTTTGCAACAAACGGTCAAGCACACAATTTTAGCAAAGTACAGTTTTCCATTTAAGGACCTTGACCGTACAACGTCTGACAGCACAACATGGAGACAAATGTTCAGTAGAGGAAGGTCAAAACCCATGTCAGCCACTGCTTCGCAGCTCTGAAAATCTCGTATGTAAAAAGCAAACATGCACGCGTTACACAGGGAGGAAAAGAAACATTTTCAGTAGGGGACGTTTCGATTTAAAAAATGTTTTTTTTTACTGCAAACCCAATACAGCTCAATCACCTCATCTGTACAAACATCAGTGGCCGAGCAAACGATTGAGATTGTAAAGATCACGTTGGCAGTAGAAGCTTCATTTGAAAGCTCAGCTTGGCTCAAAACGAAGGGTTGCCGTTGTTAAGACATCAAGGTGTTCGATTCTAGTAGAAAAATGGCTTCATGTCTGGAATGCTCTAAGAGACGATTTTAGAGTGCGTGTGCTTTCTCTACTGAGAGTGCAGGAGAAAAAACATCTCAAATCATCTAAAAGTAATCGCTCCACTACCGCTAAACGAGCTGAGGAAGACGTGCAGATACTCAGGAACATGAATACTGTGAGCCACATACAAAAGACGGATGACGGACGGCAGAAATGTCTTAGAAACGGTGATCTAGAAATACAGTTTGGCAATAGACCACCAGGGGGCAGTGTAGAAAAATGAATGCTCATGAGATTCTCAGATAGTGTTGATTGATCGCAATGCTGTAAAACCGTAGGAAATATTAGCCAACTGCTGGCGAGTAGGAGATTCATAAAACGTTAGAAATACACTCGTTTTGGTTCATCTGACAAGCAAACGTAAACACAGGTGCTTTAGTAACGCTAAACTAGAAAAGTAACATTATCTAGAAGGAAGGAGCACGGGTTGCGCTGCATAGAAACTACCAAAGTAGATGATTGAAAAGCTCTTAAGGAATTTCATTCTCCCTCGAATGAAAACGTTTGCGAGTCCCTTTACGAGTCTAGAGTCAGAGCACTTTAAACAGTGGTTAACACACATGATAAAACAACATTGAAATGGAGACTCAACGCTTTTTTTTTTTTGCTTCACTTTTCACTTTTCTTCAAAAAATATGGGAAGCCCTCAGTCATTTCCAGAAATAGATGCTCTTAACCAGCCATTTGATTCACCCTCGCAAATATACATTTGTACATTTTTGGTATGTATATTATCTGAAAAGGAATATATTTATTTATCTAGAATATTTACAGACCATCTTACGCCTGTCTACAGACAGAAATATCCTCATCTAACAGAGTCTGACAGAAAAATGAACAAACCGAAAGGTGTCAAGTATGCCATATTTTACACTTGCATCAATATAAAAGTCATTTTAAATATTTTTACTTATTTAAATATTAAAATGCAATAATATTAATATTTTTATTGAATATGTGTTTCATAATAATTCTTCAATAAAATTAATATTTAATGTAATAACATAACAGTATTAATTTTTACAGTAACACTGTAAAATACTGTATGACAGTAATGCGAATTGCTCTTTAGAATCATTCTAGATGCATTAAAATGCATTGCCTTTGCAGGTAAATACGTTTAATTTTTCATGAAAAAGCTTAAACTTTACACGTTAAGGAATTATTTTAGGTTCGTTAAAAACAGGCTGCGTTTTTTCTTCTTCCATGAATGTGACCGTTTGTGTGTAAACTGTTGGATGTGTAGCAGAGCAAGTGACGACTTGTGAAAAACAATGTGTGAGGTTAGAAACGCATCAGATCTGCTGCCGTTCAATGGCCTTTCCCTTTATATGCAGCAAACGAAAAACAAGAAAAAAGACAAAACACCAACTAAAACGCAGTAAAAATGCTAGACTATGTTCTTGTAGGCTTTAGTACCACACGGTACAAGAGTTTTCTGGCTGGATTACATGTTATTAGAACAAACAGGACATAAACAAACTGCCAGAAGACACAAACACACTCACAGAGAAAGAGAGAGAAATGGCTGAAAACAGCAAAGCTTTGAGCGGTAGATCCATTGCTCCGAAAAACTGTAGTCTGTAGTCGAGAAGGCTAAAATCATCAGAAGACACAAAGGCAACGTCTCCAGAGGTTGAATGGCGATGAGAATGTAAAGGAGAAACACTGTAAAATGTGGTTGCATATATAATCGTATTAAGGACAGTCGTTATAAAAGAGGACACCTTTAAAAACAGCACATGGAGTCGAGTGGCCAGTGAAGAAAGTTAAAGAAACACCTGTGTGAGTGTGTGAGTGTGTGTGTGAGGGGGGCTGGGGAATGAAGACACCTTCATGAAGAGGAAGTGCTTGGAGGACGGTGACACACACTTCCTGTTGCTCCGGTCATTGTGTCAGAGTGCTGGAAGCCCTGAAGTAGGACAGGAACTTGAAGCACAAGCTCACAACGAAGTACCAGATGTTCCTGGCCATCTGAGAGCGAGCGATGAAGACGCGCCAGATGAACACCAACAGCACCGTGTTGAACGTGTATCGGATGTTTCTCAGCCTGTGAACGAGGATCAATAATTCACTCTTACTGACGATCAACTTGCAAACTCATGGTTTGTTTAATTAAGCTTTCTTGTCTCTACAGGATGCCACGCTGCCATTATTTATTCACCCCAATGACCTTTACCAATGCAAATATACATTTTTATATATACACACACATATATATATATATTTATATAAATAATAAAACAAAAACTATTGTTAATTACATATTATAGAAAATCTGTAGAAAAATTTAAATGAGAAAATAAGATAAAATATTATTAATTATATTATTTATGTTTCTAAAGAAACAAAAGAATAGAAAATAAAACAAAAATAAAACATTATTATATAATATAATAATAGTAATATACTATAAAGAATAGTTTTAATCACCAAGAATGCCTTAAATCCAGCAAAAGTGAAAATAAATACATATCTAATAATAATTTTTTTTTAATTATAATTCATATTAATAGTTTTTCTGTATTCTGCCCAAAACATGCTATTTTTTCCTCATTTTCTAATTTCATCTTTTCTTTTTTCTACAGATATATGGTACATTAAATCAGTCAAAAACATTTCAAATAATAAATATATATATTTATATAATATTATTTTATATCACATGTCAAATATTAACAAATATTAAAATTAATAATTTTTCATTGCGATATATTTCACACTACCCCTTTTGAACTGAATCTGGGCTGTAAAGCAGCTCTAGAGAATTAGATGGGCGTACTTCCTCAGGTGCTGTCTGGCGGCGGGAATGTCGGACATGTCTTCGTTCAGAACGTACTTCTTGGTGCCGATACAGTAATTCTCGATGTATTCTGGCCAGTTCAGCTGCCGAACGTCAAAGTTAAAGGTCTGAAAGATCACAAGGATAAGTTCGGCACAGGTTCATCCACAGACTGTTAGTATGCTCATGGGATTGGTTCGGCGGTGTATGTGGTTTATGTGGTTTATGAGGACAAATTTGTATAATGACTTGGGTATTACAATATGCAGGTGTTTTATGAGGACATTTGCAGTGTCCCCGTAATTCAAAAGGCTTAAAAAACATACTAAATGGTGTTTTTTTGAAAATCTAAAAATGCATGAGTTTCCTGTAAGGGGTAGGTTTAGGTGTAGGTCAGTGTAAGGCAACACCACATACCATTTGGACATGATAAAAACCATTATGCCTATGGAGAGTCCTCATAAATCACAAAAACCAACGTGTATGTGTGTCCGTACCTTCCTGTCGTCGATGCTCAGCTGACTCATCAGCATGTTCATGTTGTCTGAGTTCCACTCCCAGTCCTGACTGCTGAAATACTCCAGCAGACCGATGGCTTTGTGCAGACGGTTGAAAATACGCATCATTCTGAATGAACACAGATCACAGAGACACTCAGCACCTCTACTTTTAAAGATTTTATTTCTATTCTATAATGTATCAAATAATTATTCATATAAATTATTAAAATGTTACATAAATGATCATAAATATATATTATCGATATGTTAACAATATGTAGTAGTCAGCATTTTAAGTGGATTAAAAAAGTTAATCAAAAAGGTATGTGTGTGTGTTATTTTATCAGAACAGATCAAGTGTTAGGGATCCGAGTCTTAAGGTGTTGTTAGTTCTCACTGTGGTTTCTGTCCGGACAGTCGGAGGAACAGGTCATAGATGAGCGCGGGGAACTTGTGACTGACGAGGATCCAGTACTGGTTGATCAGGTAATTGGAGGTGATGTTGGCGTTCGGCCGACGGAAAGCCTGTTCCAGAGGATTCCTCTTGAACGTGGACATCACGTGATGTTCTGGAAAGCAAAAGATGCTGTTTATAATATGATAACAAATCCACTCTTAATGCTGCATGAATCTGGGAAGCGCTAACAGGAAGAGGAAGATCTGCTTCTGGCTGTTGGCATGGTGATGCTGGCAGCCAGATGTTGCTCATGGTAAAGCCTGGATGCTGCTGTTGCCATGGAAACACTTTGGCTGCTCTGAGCAGTGATCTGGCCTCGGGCAGCGACACACAGCGCACATACAGTACAGTACAGTGTGATCCCAGTCATGCACGCTGAGCTATTTTTGAAACATAGTAGCGTGCATCTGCTGAAGTGTAGTATGAAGTGAAGTATTAACTGTGCTTTTTTTTTTTTGCCTTTTATTAGGGTTTTATTACAAATGCAACACAACTACTTGTGCATTTGACTTGAGCTTCTATTTGCAACACAAATTAAGCTGCGGTTATGCAATTAAGATTTATTTTTGACACCAGTCTGCACAGTGAGATGAGGAACTACAGAAAACCATTTCCCTGCATTACATCCCATGTAACATGCAACGAAGAAGTACTGCATTTCTTTCAGTGTAGTATAGAGTCTAGAGCAAGGGTCTCCAAACTTGATCCTGGAGAGCTGGTGTCCTCCAACCTTAATCAAACACACCCGAAGCAGTAAATCAAGCTCTTTCTAGGTCTGCTTGAAATAGGGCTGTCCAAACTCGGTCCTGAAGGGCCGGAAATTAGCTCCAACTTGCCTCAACACACCTGCCTGGAAGTTTGAAGCAGACCTAGAAAGAGCTTGACTAGCTGCTTCAGGTGTGTTTGATTAGGGTTGGAGCTAAACTCTTCAGGACCGAACTTGGTGACCTCTGGTCTAGACACTCACACACACAGGATATGAAAGCACGCTACGCACCGATCTCTCCCCAGTGAAAAGGGTTAATGCCTCCGGTTGTGCAGTTGTACACGAGTGCAGTTTTTGGCCTGAAAATGAAACACAGAACAAGGAAATCACACGGTGCCGCGCGAGAACAGCCGCACGTTTCCCCCTCATGCAAATCCATCAACAGAGGGATTCTTCATGCTAATGTTCCCCGTTTAATCACCTGCGGCTCTCTCATAAGCAAATCAGACAGGTGAAGCTGACCTGTGCACCGCGGTGTACCAGCCGGCAGCCAGCGTCAGGTTTATCACCACGTCTACGGGGATCAGATCGGCCACCGCGTCATTACTGGCTCTCATGGTGCGCAGGATGCCCTTCCCAGCCTGCACCGGGACACACAAAACACACGCTTCTTTAGAGAGGACGCCAAGATCACCATATGCCTCTGTCTGGCTGTGAGCTTCACCACACGGGCGTTTAGGAAATGAAACTGCTTCATCACTTCAGGAAAAACAGACTAATTAAAAACAGATTGTTTTCATCGCTTTCAGGACAGAGCGAGTATTTAACCTTTTTTAGTGCAACCTATAAGCTTCACATTAAATCAGCGCTGATCACTTAAAGCAGAGGTATAGGGTTAAGATTGCTCTCGGTGGGGATGTGTTAAACTTTCATATCTACTGTAGCACAGCATGAAGCAATACTTACAGCAATGAAAACACCACTTGGTCCATTAAAGTTGTCTATCCAACCCTGTAAAATACCGAAAAGGCATAACTGTAACATCGTTGTGTATCTCACAGGGTTATTACACAACAGACATAAGCTGTTTGCATGTTATAAAACACGTGCTCGCTCTATAAAACTCAGAATAGGTTATTGACCACAAAAAAAGAAAGAACTAAAATCTACATTTTAGCAATTTGCAGAAAATATGCCAAAAGAGTCCAAACTATGTTAAATGAATTTAATTAAGATACTATTACAGTTCACCCTAATATTTTATTATATATTTCATCGTTAAAAATTTTTTTTTTCTTTTTAATTTCAGTTAAACTTTAGCCATTTTTTTTGTCTTTTCACCATTTTTATTTTTTATTAATACATTTATTTTAATAATAAATCTAACAATAATTTTTTATGCGAGATATATTTTAGTTTTAGTTACTTAAGTATTTCTATTTAAACTAAACAATAATGAAAAAGGTCGCCTTGGCATCTACCGGAAATAAAACAATTTTTTTTTTACTTTTTATTTTAGATTTATGGTCTACTTATACTACTAACCCTAACCCTACCCTAACAGTCTATTTAAGAGTAGAGTTAGTAGACATGTACGTAGCTGCAAATGAATGAGAATTTATTTAACAAAGTTATTTAGTTAGTAGAATATCTAAAGTCTACTATCAAAATAAAGTGTAATCAACAGGTTTAATTTAAGTTATTTTATTTTAAGTTTTTTTAAATTAATGTTCTAGTTTTGTTAATGATAACAACCCCATGGTGTTCTGGTACAGCATGTATATTTACGCCATCATTACATCAGGGTTTGAATCTAAACCCTTGGGGTTAGCAGCCCAGATCATGAATCATGAAGCCTCATCACCCAGGCATCAAAACTCTGTCTGAGCGAAGCCTGTTGCGAGCGGTAGCGTCACTCACGGGGAAGGGCTCCTGCCAGCTGGCTCCCACGATGGACGGCCGTATGATGCCGATGTTGAGTTTGCCGCTCTCCTGCTGCACCACACACTCGGCCAGCGCTTTGGTGTAGGTGTAAGTGTTTGGCCGGTCACCGATCAGACGTGGCGTGATGTCACGGATGATACTGTCATCCATCCACCTACACACACACACACACACACACACACACACACACAGATAAATCACTGCTCTGCTTCAGGGCCAGTAAAGTGTGGCAGACATAACATCCTGATGCAACATGGCTTGACAGAGTCTAACAACGTGGAAACTCAGACATGCAATGACCAGTGGCGTAAACAGAGTGTTTTTTTTTAAAACTGGGTTTGAGGTAAGAGAAAGTGAAAAAATTTATAAACTAAAATGTTTATATGTACATATAAACTATTTATTACATAAAAAAAAAAATATTTAAAAGTATAGCACTATAATGAGTAGAAAAAAGAATGTATATAAATAAATTAACTGAAGTAAAAAAATTCAGGCTAAAATAAATTATTAACAATAAACACAGATAACATAATAAATAACAAAAGAAAATATTTAATTTAATAATGCACTAATCAAGTACAGTACTATAGTGAATAGAAAAAAAATTACATGTAATAGAAACAAAATATTCTCCAAATATTTGGACAAATTTAATAATATTAGCATTATTTTTGGGGACTTTCAACATGAAAATATACACCCTATACATTTTACAAATTTATATCAAAAATATACAATTAACACACAGTAAAACTACTCAATGTTTAAAAGGAAGCAACACACATAAAATATACACATCTACATATAAACTGTAAATATAAAATCAAATATTTTAGATATTTTACATAAAGTTTCTTGATATTAAAATAACACTGGTGCTACATATACATACACACACACATACATACATACATATACATGTGTGTGTGTGTTTTCAGATTTTCTTGATATATTTTTCAGCATAACAGAATTCTGTTCAGAGGCATTAGCTCAAGTCTGATATTGAGTCTAAGGGACTGTGTCAGCTCCATCAGGGAACATGAGCTCATGACTGTGGTTGCTGGGTAGATTCAGTAAGTGAGTTTGAGGTGGTGATGATGATATAAGGCACTCACTCCAGAGAGTCGATGAGTTTCTTGGGCTCGACCGGAGGAGGGTAGATGACTTCGTCGATGTGTCTGCGGTTGCAGTTGGCATAGGCGGTGGAGATGTGGATGAAGGCCTGCAGCTGCTGCATCTGCTGTGCCAGAGAGAGGAGCTGCTGCGTGGCGATGACGTTCAGCTGCAGAGCATGCCTGCGCAGACACACCAATCACCCACATTACAGACCATAAAAACACATCGAACGTAGATAAATCACGACTCTATGTCAGGGTCAATACAGAGTTGACTGGCAATACAGAATGACTGGCAATGCACATAAATAATGTATTAAATAATTGAATAAATACATAAATGTGATTAAAATAAACAAATAATAAAATACAATACATAATTGAATTATATATATATATATTTTTATTTATTTATTTATTTTTTACAGCTGTAATTATTGGGGAAAAGTAACACGATAACAGTAATAAATTATTTATTATCATCATTTGGCATAGACCAAAAATACATATATAATTTTTTTTTTTTTAATGTATGGTGAAATACTGAAATAAAGTAAAACTTTTTTTATTTTATGGAAATATTTACAGACAATAAAATTAATTAAAAAAATAAAAAGGCATGAAAACAACAATACTTCTTGGTTATAAAGGTCTTAAAATTTAAATAGGCCTAGTATTTTTTTTATATAAAAACTATAAGAGAATATTATTGATACTGGTCTGTGATGCTGGAGTCAGAGGACTGCATTCGATAAAACCCATTAGGACACTAATGCTGTTTTTATTTTCCTTAAGACAATGAAGCAAGAGGTCGCTGTGAACAGATGTGTGTGTGTGTGTGTGTGAAGATGAAACCGTTCCTTCACTTGCTCCTGCTCCAGAGTCAGCGGTTCACTAATGAATCCCTCGTTCCTCCAGCAGTGAGAACATCTGCTCCTCGGCCGGAGACCCATGACACAGCAGAACTACTCTCTGTGTGTTATTCTCACATTTTCTCTTTTCCTTAACAAGTGCAGCAATGCCTTTCAACTTCTATCATACACTAATGTTCCAAAAATTTTGTTCGCTAAGGTTTATTAACGCTTTTTGAAAAAAGCATTCTCCTCTACTCACTACTTCCTTAATAAAAAACACAGTGCAGTAAAATATAAAAAAATATTATTATAACATAAAACAGCCGTTTTTATGTGAATGACTGTTAAACTGTAATATATTTCTGTGATGCGCAGCTGAATTTTCAGCATCATGACTCCAGTCTTTAGTGTCACATGATCCTTCAGAAATCAGTCTAATGTGCCGATTTAGGAAACATCTCTGATTGTGTGTTTAGTGAACCTGTTCATACGTCACTCACTTCAGGGGCTCGTCGAAGCGGATGGTGGCGGCGCAGTGGAAGACAATATTGATACAGGAAGTGAGTGTTCGTACATCCTCTGGACTGATGGCCAGGCCGGGCTGCATGAGCTCGCTGCTGATGGGGATGATCTTTTGATGAAAGTCAGGATTATCTTCACGCACGCGGTCGAACAGCTGCGGAACACACACACCAAACACTCAGCGATGCACACAACACATGATATTATTCTTCACACTCTCTGAAACGTCACTGTTACACTAATGTAAGTGAAATAAACACAGAATTATTGGGAATCAACTTTGAGAACAAACAAACATTCCCAAAAGTTGGAATTAGGGTAGTAAATACAATAATAATAAATAATATCGAAACAATATTGAATATACCTATTGAACATCACCACTAAGAATAACAAGAAAAAATTAAATAAAATAAAATACTGGATTATTTGGGGATGAACATCATCACTGAGAGTAAATAAATAGATAAATAAATAAATACTGGATAATTTGAAAAACTAACAAACAGCACCATTCAGAATATCTAGAAAAATAAATAAATAAAAAAAGATGCATAAAATGCATAAACAAAAAGCTAATTTTTGGGTCATAAATGTACTTAATTCTCATGACTATATAGTGCATGCAATACTACCACAACAAAAACATGGCATTAAAAAAAAACCTTATTTCTTTCTCTGAAGTATTCAAAACTTAACCAGAATCATCACTGACAAAACAGAACAGAACAGGAATCTGGGTAGTTCATGTTCTCAAGAGTTATTGTCCCTAAAGTCACCTTAGAATGCATGGTCCTAAATCATTTTCATATAATTTTTTTTATGAAATGCAATTCCTCTTCTGATTTATTTTGTGGTTAAATGTGATCTGTGCATGTTTATGTGAGAATTCATCGTTCCAGAGACATTATGTATTTTTCAGTTGGCCAAAGCACAAGATGCAAACGACAAATCTCATCATATTATGTCCCAGACTTCAGCGTTAATGCTGAGTGAATAAATAAGATATTTCTTGACCATATCCAAACACACAGGCATTCAGCATGACATGTTGGAGGAGCTACATAGCTGATGAATGCGCTGTGATTTCTGTAATCTGATATCAAAAGAGGATTTGCAGGGACTGCCGTCCTCTCTGACTTATGTTACCCACAATTCCAAGGGTCTGGCAGTGGCACATTCCTACAGCCGCAGCCAATCAGAATCAGTTCTGGACGTAACATGTGACCCCCTGTGACCCCAGCAGCAGGCACCTGCCGAGGGCCGGACAGATGCTGACAGCTGTTGAGCTTCTCGGTCCAGTCACGCTTTTCAATGCATATTTATCCAAGAGAGATTTGCATTTCTAAAAGAAAACAGTGTTTGCATGCCATCAGAATAATATTGTGTGTCAGGTCTGAGGTGCTTTATAGTCGTGAAACAAAACTACATGTCATAACATGAAATTTCCATGAATTAAATTCTCTAATTATACATCATGGTAGATATATAAAACTAAAATAAATACTGTTTTATTCAAAAACCCAATGAGAATCACCAAAAAAAAAAAAGTTTAAGATATAAATGCTGTTCAAAGCCAAAATATTAGATTTTTTAAATTTAATTAATAAAACAAAAACCAATACAAAATAATACAATTAATTCATTAAAAAAAAGAATTTAAAAATATTAATAATAAAATACTAATTATCAACCACAAACTTCACTCGCACAATCGAGAACTATTTAACTATATTAAACAAATTATTATTCAAACACAGGTCAAATACAAATAATTGATTTTCAAAAAAAAAAAAAAAAAAAAATACAAATACCAAACAAAAACGAATAAAATAATCATTTAATTAAAAGAAAAAAAAACAATAATTATATAAATAAATATAATTTAATAAATAATAAGTATATAAATAAATTGTATTTACAAATACAAAAAAAAACTAATATATGAATGTACAAATAAAAAAATAACTTACTAATGTAAGTTTTCAGAGAGCACATAAAACCCATTTAGACACCATGTCAGAAATTAGGTTCCAGTCGACCAATCAGCAGTCAGTATGATTGTTGCAGACCCCGCCCTGGAGGTCTTCTCAACAGATGAGAAATTGTCTTTTTTTAATAAAAAATGAAGAGAGACAAGAGCTTGCTGTAAATACAGGCAGTCTTCTGTGTTGTCTCTAATAAGACCATAGCATTCAAATCCATAAAACAACTCCAACAACAGTATTTCATATTAATAAACAAACACATGAATCAATAAAAAAAAAACCATGTACTCGAATCTCAGATGAGGTCATTGCTCAGTGGGTCACATGCAAATAAGCACTTATCCACATTAATCATGCAAATAGAACCGTTTAAACGGCACATCTAAACCTTTTCTGAAACACGTCACAATCCAGTTCTTCCTGACTTTTTCCCAGGAATTGCTGTGAAATTGTCTGGGAGAGCACCAATGGAGTTTTTTAAAGACTGCTTGCATGTTAAGACACAACATTTTATTTGCTTTCGCAATGTGTTCGTTTATCCAAGATGTTGTCAAAGGTGTGAGACGTACAGCACACATTCACTCCTGTTTCAACAGAAACACATTTTCTTAAACAGTTACTCAGAAATCACAGACCTGTTCCAAACATAAATATTAAATTAGAATTACACTATACATATGCATTTTATATAAGTGTTTCATTTTTTTTTTATAAAATGTATAATTTACAAAAAAAATCTGATTTATTAAAAACAAACAAAAAATATTAAATACATTTTTTATTAAATAAATGTAATTTATACATAAATATTTGTTTGGAAAACTAAAACTGAATTAAAAGTATAGCTAAAACTTAATCTAAATAGTAATATTTAAAAGAATAACTAATGAAAAGTGTTAAAAAAAATTACTTAAACTAAAATATAATATAAATACAAGCTTATTTACAAGCAAAACTAATAGTAAAAAAGCAGTATAATAAAACAAAAATACAATTAATAATTAGTAATTATTCATAATAATTCATTAGCGATAACTAATAAAACATTTCATTTGCAAAATAATAATAAAAACTCATTTAGAGAGCACATAAACCTCATTATAAATTCTATACCATTTTATACCGCTAATATAAAGTGTGTGCACACCAATAAAGCAACTATCTTGTCTTCTAAAACCAGAGGATTTTCAAATGCAAATGAAAGTGCATCATTTTAATATGACATTTCCCACACACTCAAACATGCAAATATTACAGGAATAAAGCCCTAATGATATCATCTGAACACATGAGTCTGTTCATAACGGCCATTAACACATATTACTGGACAGATCAGACAACATATGGGCCATGAGAGCAGTCTAGCCAACACACACACACTCACACACACTCACACAGATTTAGAGAGAGTTATGTCAATGCTGGACAGAGCAGCAGTTAAAAGGTTAAGACACAGAAATCTAGGAGAATCTGCTTGTGTCAGACAGGAGGAGCTCAAGGAGCTAGAACGGGTTTCAGAAATGCAGTAAACGAAGGAAACGAGTGCAGTCGATTTAGCCAAACTTCCTGCCGCGGTTTGTGTCACCGGGCAACAAAAACACAACACACCCGCATTCTGGCATACGATGAAGCTCCATATGCTGCTGCAGCACTGCCAGAGCAAACGCGCACACACATACAGCACATCAGTGTTATCTGCTATCAAAACTGCTCAAATGTTAATTGAAATAAAGCTTAACCAAGGCAATTATGGAAAAAAAACAAAAAACAATTGAACTGATCAAAATTTTATCCATTAAAAATGGCAAAAGCACATACCGAAATTAATAAAACTTTAACTATAATTTATAAAAAAAATAAAAAAAATTAAATAAAAGATAATTCAACAAGTATAAAATACTAAGATAGCACTAATTAAAACAGTATTTACAAAAAAAATATTAAAATAAAAGCAGAAATAAATAAAATATCATTATTAGGTTAAAATCAAACTTTAAAGTACAATATGAAGAACTAATAATAGGAAAAAGAAAACTGAATTAAAATGAAAACTTAATTTAAAATAAAATGTAACATATCAATACAAATTAAAATAATATACTAGTATTTATTTAACATTATCTAGTTAAAGAATTTTTTTTTTTTAAATAAAAAAAACTAAATATATTTTATTAATAGCAATAAATCTAATACAATTAATTCTATAAACATTATTTGAGCAGCATTAATTACAATCAGCAATTAATGATAATTTATTAAGTAATTAATAATAGACTTTACAGAATAATTCTTTATTCTATAATAAAATAATAGAAGTTTATATGAAATAAGTATTTAAAAATATTAATAAAAATTCTACTAGTAACTGCTGGTTTATTCGGAAAGCGTTCAATCTCACTGATTAAAGCTGTGCTGTGTGAGGAAGGAAGTGGCACACGGATGAAGGAAGCACAGGTTCACTGTATTGAGGTCAGGGGTTTACCGAGGTCAAGCACTGTAAGCATTCGCTCTCTCTGTGGTGGAAAGACTAAACAGTGCATTGTGGGATGGCGGTCGCTCTGTGCCAGTCTCTACCGGGCCTTCTGGCACAAAAAACCCCATTGTGTGTGAGAGAAAGAGCAAGAGACAATACTCCTTCAGTTTCTGCACCGTCGTGGCCTTGGGTCAATGATAAACACACACACACACACAGAAGCGCAATGGACTGGCGACACTGAAAGAGGAGAGACGGAGGTTAGAGAGAGAATGAAGGTGGATCAGGTGCTTCAATCTGTTCAATTAGAAAACTACATTTCATAAAAAACGACATAAAATAACATATGCATACATTCAGATGCATATACATTCAGACAGCTGCTGATCTACATGTACAAGTGCCCACTGTGAGCATTCATTTGCAAAATGGCAGGAAATTAAATCATATATTAATAATATATATATATATATATATAAAAATGTAAAATCATCTTCACTAATCAATATTATTATTATTGCAAACTGCAGTTGGGTTTGGTCATTTTTACTTTAGATCAAGATAATTTTTAATTTACCTTACTATAATTTAATAAACTGAAAGTTATAAAGCTTGTCTCTTTAATTATTTAATAATCTGGTGAAAGGCCATTTAAATGAGAAAACAATGGACATGTTTGTTTGAGACTGAATGGCTTCCCACATTAGATTTTTTAGACACAGATTTCTTTTGCCAAACACACACACACACACACACACACACACACACACACACACAATCTCCCTGTGTGAGCGCCTGAGAATTCCTTACATATACAACCTACACACACACACACACACACACTCTCTGATTTCAGGAAGATATTTCTATCAGCTAACCTAAACCCTAAAAAACCTCTTCTGCCTGATTTAGAGGCCAGGCACAGGTCTCATTATGCATTATCAAAGTCTTCACAGTATGAATCAAGACATTTGGCCCTCACAAGTACACACACAAAGCAAAATTAGGTTTATATAACAGGTCAGAGAGTTTGCACAGTGCTGACAGAATCTGTCTGACCCATTATGACCCATAATACTGATCTGTGTCTCATAACAGCTGAGCTTCATTCTGGCTCGAGTCCAGATCTCACATTAGTCCGGCACAGACCAGATCAAAAGACTGAGACACCAGCAAACAGATCACAAATATTACACACAGTAAATTAACTATAATGATTTAAACAAACGAATAAAGCATTAATTACTAGACATAAAATCTATAATGGAAACATATATATTTATATACAAGTTCCCATTATTATTTAAGTCGACTAGATGTGCCAATTTGACTGGAGAACTAAATCAAATACTTAAAAAAAAATAAAAAAATTATTAATACAAATATATACAAAAGAAAAAAAACTAATTACTAAAATAAATATGAAAGTATTTTTTTTTACTAAAACAATTTAAACTTTATTAATATAATAAAATGTACAAAATATATATATTAATATTTAATGTTTTTTAATTGCTAAATAATAATAATTTATTATAGTGATCATATATTTTATAGTTATATGATTATGATTATAATACGCTTATTAAAGCATATGATTGGTAAATAATAATAATACTTTATTTCTGGTGATGACAATTAATATTTTATATATTATATAGCATTTATAAAATATGAAAATATTTTTATTTATATAAATATATAATTACTGATTATTACTATTGTTATTAATGATAATATTAATTATGATAAATACACTAACTGGCTTAGGTAAAAAACAACAACAACAACAACAACAAAAAATACAATAATTGGAATATCTCGCCTGCAGTACAAACACACACACACACACACACACACACACACACGTGTTTCTTTGCTGGGAAGTTGTGAATGTGAGTGAGTGGCGGATGTGACTCATCCTCCTCACATTAAGAAAGACTCTCCAGCGCTGCTCTGTCAGGAATAAAGCCGCACCTACAGCACATCAGACGCTTATGGAAATACTCATCATGACTTATACCGATGGCGTTTGTGGTGAGGTTTCCATGGCAACAATCAAAGAGCGTTTTCCACAGTCGCCCGAGGGAACACAGAGCATGAACTTCTGCAGCAGGTTTCAGAGGATCGTGTTCAGATTACTGTACTGATGAACCCTGATGACCGCCTGTGAGCAAACACACCCCCTATGTAACTAACTATTTAAGGATCAACACGCGGTTAACTGAAGTTCGGATGCGATCAGATGTCATCTGATCACAAAGACTGATATATCCAATGACAAAGATACAATACAGGCGTCAGGCTTCTGTCTGAAAAACCTGAAAAGCCAGAAAAGATTGGCCCAATGCTCTAGAAAGATTACAAATGTCTTAAAAGTGAGCCAAACACTTTTACTACACTCTTTTATTATTATTTTCATTATATTTAATTTTGTTATAATTTAACATTATTTTTCAATTTATTATCATCTTATTATTATTATTACTACTATTACCACTTCCTCTACTATTATTTTAGTAATTGATATAAATTCTCAATACCACTGTTATTTCTTATTCGGTTTGTATTGTCCTTTACTATTATGAATAATTATATATTATGTAACAATAAATCATTTTATTGTTTATTTTAAGTTAGATTTTATTCAGTTATTATAGAGTATTAAACAAACCAAATGAAAACAGCATTATTATTTAAATAAATAAATAATAACAAAACATTAATTGATAATCAATTATTTTTTTTTTATATTTATAAAATAATAGATAATAATAATAATAATAATAGCAAATGCAATTTTTCATCAGAGAAAGCTTTTCCAATTTCCCCCACGAAGTTGTAAAGAGAAGGACGATGAATAAAGGTCACATTGAGAGCTCTCACCTTGCACTTCATCATGTCCTGGACGCGCTCGGACATGGATTGGCCGGCTTTGGGCCGGACGAGGATGTAGAGAGCATTGACATCAGGACAGGAGCGCAGCAGCTTCTCCACCAGCACCTTCCCCATGAAGCCCGTGGCTCCGGTGATCAGCACGTTCTTCCCCGCATACCACTCCGAGATCGAGGCCATGATGATGGTGAGAGACGAGCGCCGCTCCTCCTGAACACTGACACACACACACACACAGAGAAGATGAGCGATCCAGTCACCTGATTCAAACACACACCGCTTCCTCGGGACACCTCCTGACTCCTGGGCACAGATGAAGACTCACTAGCACTTCTGTAATCTGTTTGCTAAGGTGTTCAGAGGGAGCCGCAATGTGTTGCCAAATGGTTGCTAGGTGGTTTCTCACTGAAAACCATGCGTCTATTCGATGAAGTAACTGCGCACACACACACACACACACACAGTGAATGTTAACACTTACTGCTGCTGTTTGTTTAACACATGCATGAGTGATCGGTAGAGAGATCAGAGATGTTTGACTTGGCAAACACAGCTAATAAAGCACAAGGAGGTGCGTCTAAGCCTTTTATGTGGATTCATTTGTCCTGGAGTCACTGCATGTATTCACTCAGTTTTAATGACATATGCTTAAAAAAAGAAAGCGAAAATGCACTGATTGTATCCTGCCACTGTGACAAGATTCAACAAGACGAGATTACACAAGTACAATTATCTCTGTTATATACAAAAAATCTTTTTTGTAATTGACATAAAACAATTCATTTACTAAATTTTAAATATTTTTATAAATGTAATAATTCATATATATATATACACACTAGGGTTGGGCGATGTCGACCAATTTGGCATCTTACGATGTCTAATGTGAAACATCGCGATGGACGATGACATCGTCGTCGCTGTATCCGCCGGGGGGGTTTAGTTGAAACTAAAACACCCAACCCCGCCCCACGACTGACAAAACAGTGTTCGCGCGAGCAGGTGAGAGAAGATCGAGCGCAGGGATGATCGCGTGCGAGTGCTTGAGTTGCGCGCGGATGACACATCAAGCACGCGCGAGGGTTTGAAATGAGCTCACGGCCCCATTTCTTCGCATGTACATCTGTTTTCCTCTCGCAGAAATCATTTACCATTTACTCGCCAGCATCAGTGGTGCGCTCGCTTATTAATGGCATAGATTTGCCGCCATAGATTAAGTAGGGTTGTTCCGATTCCGATGCTAGTATCGGAAATGCTGCCGATATCACAAAAAAATCTGGCATCGGGATCGGCGAGTATTTGAGTCCACGTATCAATCCGATACTATTTTCCTAAACATTAACCTAGTTATGCCCGCTAGCTTTGCTTAACGCTGCAAATCGGAAATCAATTCTTCTTCGCTGCTCAGAATGCAAA
>JAUMHQ010000051.1:395600-416653 GCA_032361165.1 Enteromius paludinosus
CGTGATAATACCGTATAGCGTGATAAAAGCTCAATCAATTAATCGCAGCATGAAAATGTGATACCGGCACATGCCTATGTGTGATGCAAGAACAGGACAAAACAGAGGTGAGATAAATGTCAAAATTCCATTTATCTAACGTGACTGGTCTGAATAAATGCAAATATCCCATAAACCTGCGGGGCCAGATCAGAGGACTTCACCAGTAGCCTATAAACATCTGTTACTGACCTGAGATCATTTTCATGCGCGTCTAAATATAGCCAATGCTATATCCCTAGCCATTTGAAAAAACTTGTTTTATCACAATATGACGACTCAAAGTAAAAAAGAAAAACATTTTCAGTTTGAGATCATGATATTTTCTTAATGTTTAATTGTAAATCAATATATACTTTTATTATTCTTTAGTTTTTTTATTTTTCTAAACGCAGTGAACAATTCGGGTTAAAAATATCAAACAATAAGTTTGGTCTTTGCAAAGTTTTATACGGAAACAATGTTGCAGCATTAACCAAAACAAAAGGAGCAATGGATTTGATTGACTAAAATATTTTTTGTAATAAATGTAAATTTTTTTTGTAAGTTCAAGAGTTCAAAGGGCTCTGAACTAATGCTACTCATTGTAGTTATGTTGATTTACCGCCATTAGTCACATTACAGACATTCAGTGTGTGCGTGTGTGTTCATTGATTTGCCCTACATCAGTTTAACATCCTCTGGGAGCACTGAGATTGCTAACAACATCATTAGCTAATGCATCACTCACTCCTCCGTGTACATGAAGAGACCGCCAATAATGGCATCTCATTAGAACAACACACTTTAAACTCAAGCGCAATAAATCCATTATCAGAGGGTCATATTGCGGCTGATTTACTGCCCAGAACACCTCAGCAACGACCCACAACGGCTGACTTGTTCACAAACACTTCCGTATAATGTTTTCATGCTTTAATCTTAAAGTGTGTAAAATGATGTTTTTGTGCATTAAATTAAATGCATCTTAATGCATGTACAATAAGGTTTTAGTGCGCCAGTTATGTCAGATGTTGTTATGGTGCACTGAGCATGCAAAATGTTCACATCAAACGTTATTGTGCATTAATCAAAGTATTTTAAATAAGTAGTTGCTTTCACGCACTAATCTTAAAGCATGCGAAATGTTTGTGCACTAATCTTAAAGCGTGTAAAATGTGTTTTTTGTACACTAATCAGTGCTGTCCTAAATCCTTTCTATTAACAAGCCCTTTACGACAGGCCAAAGGAAATTGCACAACATCCTCGCCTCACCCAACCACCGTAAACAGATCGACATCAGAGAATGCAGCGCTTGAAGACACGAAAGTCAAAACACTCACCTGAGGCTACAGACCAACATTTGACTTACAAACGCACTGCCGTGTCCTGAGTTTCAGGCGTGTTCTTATAAATCATTAAATCCAGAAACATTTCAGCACTGTTAGACACAAAAGATGAAACGGGCCCTATGACAGTTTGAGGTTATGGATTTATTGTGTTTACATGAAAACATGCACATTCATCACTTTTATGAAGAAAGTTTTCTACAAGGAACAGAGGTGTATGCAGTATATGGGACGCTCACAAAAATACCTTGCTTTGCTAAACTTAAAAATAAAGACATCAACTAATGATACATCATTTTATTTTTAAAAAATGATTGTCATACAGGGTGCACATCAAAATATCCCTTGCTGTTATTGTTAAACTAAGGTTATATTATTAAAATTTAAACAAAACCTACTCTTCAGGCACTTTATTCGTTTCGTACTTTAACCGTTTTAACTTGTGATTTTTGCCTCATGACATGTGAAAAAAAAAAACTTACATTAAAGCAGAAAAAGTATACATTTAGCTGAATGAATGAATGGCTACTTTCAATAAAATCAATCAATCATTCACCTGTTTAATAGGCCAGCGCTGGATTGTTAGCCTAGCCTAGTGTTTATGTCATACGTGGTTCTGGCTAATTAGGCCTGTAGTATAAATAGCAGTTCCAACTCACATTAATTATAGCCCAGTCCAGAGGGAAACACAGTTAAAACGACTACAAAATCTATTATGAGTGAAAATAGAACAGGAGAACTGTGCAGCGTAAATATAGAAGCTGCTGCATGAACGCAATGATAAAACTAGGGCTGGATTCACATCTTCAGCTAATAAATACAGGGCATCCAGGTTTGCATTTAATCAAGGATCGAAATAATAGTGCTCTTTCTGTATCATGTAAATTCTATTGAAGTTTCTATAAAAAATTTTTTTTTATTAGTTTTTGAATAATTTTATTAGTATTTACCTCTATATAGTTTTTTTATTTGAAATAACTGTAGTTACATTGTTTTGTTATTTTAGCATTATTTAAATATTTTATTTACTTTTATATTCGTATTTCTAATAAGTGTTCATTTTAAATTTTATTTGAAATACAAGCAATTTTGTTATGTGGTTGTGTTAGTTATTTTAAACTAAATAAACAAATAATTTAAATAAATTTTAAAAAATTGGAAAAATAAAAAAATATGTTTCTTATTATATATATATATATATATATATATATACACATACATATATATATATATATTTTTTTTTTTACATTTTATGTTTTTAATTAATTAATTACCTACCTATAATAACCCTGATTTAAGTTCAGATTTTAGTCTCTGGTTCTGTGTAAATTAAAATCTATGAGCATCAACAAATCAGCAACACCATCTTCACAGCGGAAATGTGAGATTTAGATCTGTTTAATTCGGTGTGTGTTTTAACAGCGAATGCCACAGATTCTTGTGTGTAAATACATTTCCCCCCTCATTCGCTCTCAGTGTGACCCAAGGCGGCCTGCTGATCATCAAACCAGCGCTAATCTCAACATCCTCGCCTTCAGCTCTCGCACTGATCCCGCGCTGTCGGAGTGTGATCACATGGAGCGCACAGATCACACTAAAGGTCACACGTAGATCAGGCCATCAACAAACAAGTGCATTAGTACCAGGCCTAGTTTAAAAACTCCCTCCAAGCAGCACAAGCATAACTGATTGGAAGAAACTGGTTCCAAATGACAAAAGCAATAGGCAGATTGCAGATGCAGATGGCCCTGTCTGTCTCCAGCAGTATCAGTGTCAAGGTCCAGATAAAGTCCAGCCATCATATATAGGGATGCAAAGTGGTACGCTGTGACCGTATGAACCTGCTAGCATGTCTCTGCTGTACTTCAGCTCTATATATACATAGATATGTAGTGGCATGTGAGTGAGTGAGTATGTTGCTGAATATTGAACAGCCTCTGTTTAATGTTGCTACTGCTGCAAATGTACCTTGAGGCATCAGCTAATGTATGATAAATTACTAGTGTAATTTACTGTACATTAACCTCTGACAAAACATGTCCACCCCGAAGCCCTAGTTAAGAGGGAATGTTCTCAGGATGCTTTACATTAATTTGTTTAAAGTTCTCTAAACATTAGCACAAAAACATTTCACATTATTTCAACACACTATTTCCTTTTTTAATGCTGTAAAGCTGCTTTGACACAATCTGCATTCTAAAGTACTATATAAATAATGGTGATTTGACTCCAGAGAGCATTCGAAAGTACCGTTTCTATAATGTTAGTAGTACATTTGTTCAAAGTTAATGTTCTCAAAAACTTACATTATTTTACATTTTGCTACTTGTTTCAGAATGCTTAAAGAACACTTAAAAGTAACACCCCCATAACATTTGCTACCTAATACAGCTGAATATTCCCTCAACGTTTAAATGACCCAAGAAAAAAAGCTGGACGTTTTGAATGAACGTTTTTTTATAACCTAACGGCAATGTTAACAGAACATATTTAGTTAGCTGGGACTACGAAGCATAAACTATGAGTTAAAAATAATTGCTTGCCAATGTAACTATCAAGCACATTTGGGAAAAGCGGGTTTTCTTCTCATTCTGGGATGAAACGCAACCCGGAAAAGATTACAACAAATGAAGCGCAAAACCTCAACAGTTCAAGATTAATTTGCGCTAAACTGTAACATTTAAACCGAAGCTTTGGCGCCGCGCGCTCACGGGTTCTCTCTCCTCCACCCGCCGCGGCAGCGTACATTTAAACACTGATGTGACATGAAACACAGAAGAAACAAGACCTCTGGGATTATTTAGTGACAGCGGCGTGACTGTAGATGACGAGACCGTTTCGGCCGCCACAGACTGGCGTCGCGAGCACAACTAAACGTTCCCATGTTCAAAGTTGTACTTCTTGACACACCATCTTAAAATGTAGAAAAGACGCCAGTATGACGCACCGCGAATGGAACGCAACGAAAACGCGTCCTCCTGCAATCTATATATGAGGTTTGAGAGGTGCTCCGGGTCTATAGGGAGATTTAACATCCTTGACCCTTCAAGAATACAGATCCGAAACACCCTCGATCGGTTTTCAAAGCACACGTGAACGCATCCATACCGTGATGATTAAACACACCGAGCACATTTTCTTCCTCAAGGATGCGTCAACAAACCGCGACATGTTTTCTCTTATAACGGTACATCCGGGATTAAAAGTGCAGATACATTTGCCTCCTAAAACAGAAGGCAGCAGAATATCTTGCCTTACCTTGATCATTAATCACGCCGGTGAAGATGTTCCGAGCCGCAGCAGCGCGTCCCTCTCTCTAGCGTGCGCGCTCCACAGAGCTGCAGTGAACGCGCCTCTGGCGCAGCGCTGATGGAGACACGAGTGAGTGTGTGTGTGTGTGTGTGTGTGTGTGTGTGTGTGTGTGTGTGAGAGAGAGAGAACTGGGTGTGACTCCACATAGATCCATTCAACGCACTTTCTACACTAAAAAGTGTTTAGCTACGCATTTCCTCATTCAGGACTGGTCGGTATTGATTATTTTCAGTAGCTATTGGAAACTAGCTTGAAAATTCCATACGTTTTTGCCTTTAATTTCTAACAGAAGACATGCTAAAGAGTCGGACACACCTCGTGCGTTGATGGATGCCTAGGTTAAATAATTTAAATGCATCAAGTACACTTGAGTATTATTATTCCTCCCATAACTCAGCGTGTCCATTAAATATCGTGTCTGCTCTTAAAATGATACATTTGCACCAAACCCAGCTAACAAAAATATGTAACGTTTATAAAATGTTACTTTTGAACGTTCTCTGAAAATTCGAAAACAAGCAGCTACGTAAGAGTTCTTCCAATTAAACGCTTTCAGAAAAGTTCTATAAATGACACATTATTCCAGACACGAGTGTTTCCTTAAGAACACTTCACGACTTGCCAGTAAGATACGAACGCATTCCCTCTTAGCAGTAAAGTTACTGAATATGTCAGAAGTATCATAAAAAATCATTCATAAAGCGCAATGATTAACAGATACTGTATAATGGTGGAACATGTTTTGCAGTGTTTTGATCTTATCCGAAACCTGTCTGCTGCTGGTTGTAGTTTCTTCTTTCCATTACTTTGTCTTCTGCATGCCAAACAATCTGAGATAAAGAACGAACTGGAATACCACATGCAAAAGACCTGCACAATAATCATAGTGGAATCCTACACAGCATGACGGAAAACAAGCTGGATGGACGATGCTTAACCCCCCCAGAAGATATTTAAATACTGAAAACAGAAACAGTGTACAAAGTTGAAACAATTGTTTCTGTGGGGTCACAAAATAATAGAAACTGACCATTCAGTTAATATGACATGTTCTGAATACTACTGGCGATAGACTGCTATTATTTAATAATATATTGTCAGTTAGCTATCATTTCTTAATGTAGAATCAGGTTTAGAAAAAGCCAAATAAATGGAGAGCTACCAACTGGCCTCCTTTAGTCTATTCTGTAGACTTTACACGTTAAAAAACGCAGAACGTTTGTTCAATGTGACCTGATCCTCATTTTTCCCCCGAAAGTTGTAACACTCTTGCTTTAGAACCTTCCTATGTTTGCCAAATTATGAAATAGGATGTTACTGTAACATTTATATAAAGAAAAGCAGAACGTTGTCAGCTGGAAAGGCCCTTCCGTGAACAAACGAGGGCGTTTAATTGTACATGATCTTGAGGAACACGCCTGCACTGTTCCTTTAAGGAAGCACACTTGCTGACCTCCATACTAGCACAGACCTGTTACTGCAGGCCCATCTGTGGGAATTTAGAGCTTTATATTAGCGTATAACGAACAAATGAGTGCATTAACCGCAAGGATGGACACCTGTTTGTGTGTATGTACATAATGTGTAATTATAGCAGAGAAACATTATCTCAGTAACACACCCATATTTAGCCCTCAGGACTGCTTCCCTGAACCACCCCACTCACGATCAGAAAACGTGCAGTAAAACCTGTTCGAATTAAAACAAAGGTATCTTTTAAGTAGCTTCAGTTTGGGAAAAAAAAAACCTCACATCTGAAATGTTTTGAAAAGAACAAGCAAAGCACCTACATAAAGTGGTGCGTGTTGTCTAGTTGTATATCTGACCCATATCTAGAGATCGGATTTCAAACACTTCAAATACTTCAGAACAAAGCACTCACTTCATGAAGAAACGCGACCTCTTTTGGTCAAATCCTGCCTTTAGTACTTTTAGAGGGTTTCAATGGCGCCCTCATGCGGCCAATCAGATGATAAATACTTCACTGATCTACATTAGTCAACATTTGAAGTGGATCAAAACCTTTAAAAGTTGTCCTAAAGCCAAAAACAGTACCCATTCTTGTCCTAGCACAACTTTTATGATCCACTTCAAACGTTGACTACTGTATACACTGATATTATACCACATCAGTAATTAGTAAATCCCTCAGAATTACCGGAAACAAACACCATTCTAGATTAAAATTCGTATTGGAGAAACACTTAAAAATAATTACAAGCATTAAAACGTTAGTTCCTGCGTCTATTGGACTTGATATTCTCAACTACAAACAGAAAACGTGTACAGGACAACAAAACAAAACACATATCTAGTGTGAAAAAAATTTATTGATTGGCAAAAATATTCTGTAAAAGTAAATCTGAATATATTACATCAGGTAGCCCACAATCAATCATGAATAATTAAACGTGGGCTCTGCATCAATGTAAAATGTAGGAAACGCATCGGAGAACGTCAAGCAACGGCAAGACATAAAGACACAAGCTGCAATGCTCTGGGCTACAAAAACACACAACTTCAAAATGCACAAATGTACCCATTTCTAAAGGATTTGAAAGGCAAAACGGACTTACCTCTCAGTCAAGATGTTTATGAAGGAACAGGAACGCACAATGTCGATGTCTGTCCTTTTCACTAGCAGAGGATGCGCCTTGAGAACCACTAGAATTACTCCAACACTGAACTTGCTCTAACTACAGCCATAAACCATCAAAAACACCAATAAAAGGCTCAGGCGAGTAACTGAGTTTACATGAACCTTAATCTTTCATTCAAACAAGATGCAAAGTGACCAATGCACAAGTCACGTGTCAAATACATCTGTCAAATGTCTTCAGAGTCTCAAAATAAAGTGCATGAATATTTACAGTAAGCAGAGATCATCTTACAGACTTGCAAGTGGAAACACTGCTTATTACATCACTAGCAAAAACAGCTGCCGTAAGCAGTCTACATAATGAAAATGGGAAACTCTGTACAATGTATTAGTGGAACAAATTCTCATTAACGATTCAAGGAATAGTGACCGGAAAATTAGCTTCATTTACTCACCCTCAAAGCATCCAAAATGTATTAAGTGTTCATTTCTTCGTCAGATTTGGAGAAATGTAGCATTCCAACACTTGCTCAGCAATGGATGCTCTGCAGTGAATGGGTGCCGTCAAGAGTCACGGATTAAAAACAAAAATCGCAATAATCCACACCGCTATTAACAAAAGCTGCATGTTTGTAAGAAACGATTTTTATCAGCTCTTTGGACTCTCATTCTGACGGCACCCATTCACTGCAGAGGATCCACATGCGAGAGAGTGATGCAAAATTTCTCCAAATCCAATAAATGAAACTCATCTACATCCTGGTAGGCTTAAGGGTGGGCATATCCTTTCCGTTTTTTATTTTTGGGTGAACTACTCCTTTAAATTGTGAGTCTAGCAGAATCAAACATAAGAGACCTTTTAGAGACATTGCAGTAAATCCTATACACACACACGTATAAAAATTAGATATATACACAAAGCAATGCACACAATCTGCAGCAGGGATGTCAGCTAGACATTAAAAATGCAGAATATTTGACCCTTTGTCATTTCCTACCAATAAAAGAGATTCATTACAAATGGAGCATGTTTCACAGATTTGAATTGTACAGATATCCAATGACAAGAAATCCACTGATTTGCTATGAGAAATTTAACCCTGCAGGTACTACCAATGGAGTTGGAATATTAACAGAAATCAACATGCTACACAAATCCATATTGTCCAGAATTAAAATTAACTCAAATTTGAAAAAGGCACAATGTTTATAGAAAGTAAAACCTGAAACGTCTCTCTTAAACCAATTATTCTGAAGCTTTGAGAATACGCAATTCTGAACAAAAATAAAAAGCAATGTTGGCTAAATGTTTAACCCAGTAACCTAAACTAGCAGGTCAAATATGAACAGTACACACTTTATTACAACACAGATTCTATTTAATAATCAAGGCAAAAGACACTTACAAACATTATATGGACGAGGGGGGAAAAGGGAAGAAACATGAAACCAAAAGAAGAAGAAAAAAAAGAAAAAAGAAAAAAAAAGATCCTATTAAAACAAATCTACCTAACTGACAATTTACAACATTATAGCAGTGGGAAAAGTTGTTTTGTGTTTTGAACAAGCAGGCAAATAATTCTCTTTTGCTGAACTGACTTTAGCACACAGCTACTTCCAAATAAAAGTCAAACATAAAAAAAGAGCTGTCAGGAATTAAGAGTGAGTATAATATTTTACAGAACTCTACTTTAGCACTGCAGAGTGTGTCTGGAGTCCGGCGCTCTCCGTGACGGTGCGATGCGGGATGCTGTCCTGACGTCTCTCCTCCTCCTCTTGCGTTCAGCTGAAAGGTGTCAAAACGAAGGTGGCAGTTTGTTTTGGGGCACAGAACCCAGAAATACACACAGCTGCTTTTCCCCCTCTACATCTACACACGCTCAGACCGTCCCAGACATACACAGGCATGCAAACAACTTTCAATTTTCAACAGCATCAGACTAAGGGGCATACTGTTGCGTTACGACTACAGTAATAGTCTAAAGCAATATTTAAATGTAGTGGTTTCACAGAAGCACAGGATTTGGTAAAAGTAGAACATTAACTGCAGTCATTTAAACAAGCACTGTATTTGAATCAAGCCCCTGGATTCAGTGGATAAATACAGTGTGAAGACACGACAATCATAAAGACATTGGCATGCACAATTATGAAACACTGTACTCAACAACTCAGCAAATACGTCATTTTCACTCTGATGGACATTACTTGAATTGGTTCAACCAGGGATGAAATTTGCCGAATTGGACATCCAAGATGTAGATGAGATGTTTCTTCAGATTTGGAGAAATGTAGCATCCACTGTCTCAGCAAAGGATGTTCTGTAGTGAATGGGTGCCGTCAAGCCAGAGTCCAAACAGCTGATAAAAACCACTGCAATCCACACCACTCCAGTCCATCAGTTCATCTCATGAAATTAAATGTTTAAGAACTTTCACTAAAAACAAGTTTTCTGTCCGAAATATTGCTTCCTCCAAAGAAAAAGTCATTTGTCTGAGCCAGCAGAATAAGGAACCAACAGATATAAAAAAAATAAATAAAGTGGTGTGGATTGTGATGTTTTTATCAGCTGTTTGGACTTATTCTGACGGCACCCATTCACTGCAAAGCATTCATTGGTGAGTGAGTGATGCTACATTTCCCCAAATCTGGCGAAGTAACAACCTACGCCCTGGGTGGCTTAACTGAACATTTTCAGCAAATTTTCATTTTTGGATGAACTAGTTCTTTAAAATCATCATTAGCAATGTCTATTATTCATCCATGACAATGATAAATGTATAGTACTCAAATGCACAATACCCCACATCAAAACTGTCATTCATACGAGTTGACCAACTGGCAAAATATGCATTAGTAAAAGTCATATGAAAATATGTGGCTTTTAGTCCCATTGAGAAATCAATCAACCAAAACAAATCCATACAAATCAGCATCTGTACTACCAACACAAGTGAGATTTGAAATACATTTGGTAGCGTTGTATTTTTTTTTATTTTTAGGGTTAGATTTAATGGGGCTACATTTAAAATGTCACTGCAAAGAAGTACAGAAAAGGTGCATGCATGTAGAGTAAATTGCATACAAATCCCTATACTTTGATACTGATTGACATCATTATGGTTGATTGGTTTCTCTCAGTCAAATGTAAAACATGTATGATATCTGATGGCTTCAAACAAGGTTAACTAGCAATTATTTGGATTGTTTTTTGGCTTGCTGAACAAAATCAATTTCACAGTTTAAGATTATTATATAAGCAGCTGTGATCACTTCAAATCACTCAAGTGTTCGTTTAGTAAACTTCATATCTACATCAAAATGGAACACAACATCTAAAAATGTTTCAAGTGACATTCAAATTTCAAGTCGGAAAATTAATGTTTCACGGCCAAGATACAGACATTTAAAAACAACATTTTAAGTTGGCTTCTATTTTAGATTCTTTAAAGCACTTAATTAGTTCTTGAACTTCAATTAAACAAACTTGGAAATGCGAATGTGTATTTTCTGTTTATCTACAATAGGAAGAAAAATTCTCTCTTAATTCCCCCGTTGACAAAAAAATGGTGAAAAAGTAGTGTCCACTTCACCTCTGAGAACAAGCATCAAATCTAGATTTCAAATTTGGCAATCCTACAAGGCAAAAAGCATTTGTTTATAATTGTTCACTATTTCATGCATCATTTCTACTGAGCAACTTAAATTTCTTAAAAAAACAAAAACAAAAAAAAAAGTTCCATGCTAAACTGCTTGATTCTAGTGATTTAGTGGACACTAGAGTTACAGTACACAGGGTTGGACAAAATTCATCGACTAACAGTACTTTGCCCTTCTGCTAATTAATATTCAAAATGTACTGAAGATGGGGTTTCTCATTAAAACATCATTTCGTGTCTTAAGTCATTCACAGCCCATTTTAACACAATGAACACATGGAAATTCTTGCACTGAATGTCCAGTGACAGTGTAGTTTGTGTTTGGAATTACTAGTACCGGTGACGTTTACAAACACACAAGTTTGTCCAATCCTGTGACAACATCTTATAAAGCACAACACTGAACAGAGGAAAAAAGGGCTGTGGTAAATATGTCAGGACTATTACTTCAGAAAAACCTACACAAATAATCTGGGAACACAGTCATTTCTGCAGAGGAACTCCAGACAGATGGGCACTACATCCAAAAATCCCAATAAATCCCACAGAACAGGGCTCTACGCATGGAGCGAATGCTTTCAATTCCTTTAGGTTTCTCGATTAAAAATCTCTAGCCATATGCATACTTTAGCCGAAAAACACATTAAAAGTGCAACATGATTTCTGAATTAACAGCGGAACCAATCAAAATGCAAACTGTGCATTGCCTACTTTCCCTGAATGGTGTTACTGCAATTATAGGTTATACAGTTAAGACAGAAAAAATAAAAAATAAAACAATTTTTGGGTGATAGGAGGCCAGAACAACAATTTGGTGGCTACCTGAATTACATTCAGCAAAACTGACAATGTAGTTGGGCATTTACAATCTATCTGCTAAACCTGAGTTGCAGTTTTTAGTTCAACTTTTTTTTTTTTCCAAGTCTAAGTCTAGCATATGTGTAGTCACTCACAATGCATCACACATGATATTACAGTGTCCTCAGCATTTTACATACAAATTTACATTTATGTACAAATTTTGCCTGTAGGAACACCATCACACAGCAAACCAATGACGTGATTAGACAGTAACGCGTCTAAGATCAGACAAACAGGGTTTGAACTGAGGACATGTGCTGCATTAATTTAAATACTGATTGTGAAAATATTTATTAAATATCTGCTGCATATTAAAAATCACAAACATGAGTGTTTATCAAGAGAATAAAAAACAAAATCTGCTAAAAACGTTCACATGTTATCTCTGGAAAAGCAATATAGCAGTTCTTCCCCATTCTTTTAGCATTAAAGGAGATGATATAAAACATAATTGGTGTAACTGACAATGTAGATCTACTTTTATTTTACATTTAAAGCCATAAACATTAAAAACTAGTGAAGAACTGCTACATCTGCAGCATCTAAGAGTGTGTAACATTAACAAACATGGAAAATAAATGAATAACGATACGATGTGAAACAAGAAAATGTCAAGAAGTTTGACTAGCTATTAAAAACCTGCAAATGTGACTGAAATACTAGGCTGCACAAGATGACCCTTGACAGTAAAAATACATTTAGCTTGTTTTGGACATTCAGAGAACATTCATAATGCGTTTTCTTAAAATTACTGTACAGATGTGCTCAGGACTAAACCATACACATGAAAAATGCAATTTGCCTACACCATGACAACTCAACCTCAGACTACTAGCTCATTTTTTTAAATGCCAAAGCAGATCAAATTGACTCCACTCATTTGCCATTCACAACAAAATCAAGAGAGAAACTAAACACTAGAACAACAATTGTCAACATCAAATCTGCCTGCAGGAATGTCAACGAACAGCCCGAGAAACATAATTTTGCTCATATCAATACATTCATTTTCTCAAACTTTTCTATACACTTATGGTCACACGTTGAACTTATATTTCATAAGCACAACTCAATGCATCCAGCATAAAAATGTTTTGGCAAACAATTGGTCAATTAGGCAAAATAAGGAGGGAAGTGTTTGACATTGTCAGTCTCAAACGTAGCAGCAAATTTCAGTTAAATAAGTGCTGTAACTTGCATTTAAAAAAAATGCAAATGCATTTTTATTTATTTATTTTTTTAAATTAATTTTGAAATGCACATAAAATGATTTCAAAAACAAACTGAATATCATCAACACAATAGTGGGACAGTTTGTGGTTGCTGGTGCTGATATTGCACTTTAAACGGCTTCAAGACCAGGTACAAAAGTTTTAAGAATCAGGGTACTCAGATCACGCTACATTTGTAAATAAAAAGAAAAAAAAAATTGATTAGCTGTAGGAAAAAAAAAAATAAAAAATGACAGTACTTGTCGTTACATAATAGGTTAAGGGACTCACCTTTTCTGATCACGTACCTGTGATCCCGACCTCTGCAGGATAAAATGCATGAATCCTGAAGGAAGAGGGGAGAAAAACAAGACAGAGAAAAACAGGATACACACCTTCCTCTCCATCTAACGGCGATACTCCCGCTCACGTTCTCTGTCTCTCTCACGATCACGGTCACGGTCTCTCTCACGATGACGGTCCCTCTCGCGGCTGCGCTCTCTGTAATAGTCCTCGTGTCGGTCTCGGCTGCGAGATTTGCGGCGATGCTTCTCACGAGAGCGACTGTGGTCCCTCTCCCTGGACCGCTCCCGTCTGCTAAAGGTCGAAAAGCATTAAAGAGAATATGAAACCGCAAGTAACCAAATAAATTTGCATTGCATCAGTTTTTCCCATTTATAAAATACGCATTTTAAAATGTAGCATTCAACAGAATATCCATGGTGGGGCTGTATCTTTTTAATCCGGATTAGTAAATCAGCAGAAAAGTGATCCCCAAGACATTTCACTCATGCAAACATGATGCACCCTCTTCAACAAACAAAAACACTGTAGATCTTTACCTCGATGCAGAGCCATAGGATTTGGACTCGATTCCATGCAAGCAGTCCTGCAGTGAGCTGATGAGGACTTTGCAGCGGTCGTCAGCAGAAACCTTTGACTGCTTGATCAGAGAGATGGCCGTTACCAGAGTCTCTATAGCACTGCCGTAATCCGCTGCAAAAACAGAACATTTAATTACCACCTGACAAACCAAACCAAACATATGTGCTCTAAGTATACGCACCTGCACTCGCGTCTGACACTGCCCTCGAGATGGCACTGCTGGAGATCGCCCTGTTACGATTCATGATCTCCTCGAACTCAGCTTCGCTCAGGGGAGCGCGAGACGAATCCATGTCTCTAAGGAAAAAAAAAAAAAAGCAGATGCATTGAGAACAGAAGAGCCAGAAAGAAACAGCAACGCATCAGGGCCCAAATTCACACAAAGTGCAGCAGTGCCGTTAGTACTGAATCATCTCGCATGTTAAAATTAGTGATGCACTGGAATTTTAGTCATCAAAAATATTTGTACACTGTAAATGAAAACTAATTTCAGTGCATCACTTGTTAAAAATTTCACTGCAGAGTCGGCACACACTCCATGCGTTCACAACACACAAGCCTGAAAAAAGATTCTCCTTCAGGATCCTGGTCTCAGCAGACGGTTACTTCACTAACCCTTGATCACTTGTACTGTGCAAGTGCTGGCCAGAGTTTTTCACATCAGCCAACCCATCGTTTATCCACGGCTCAAAGCCACATACTACAGGGGGTCTGAAGTTACTGAAGAAAGGCCAGAGAAGAGATTCAGGGTCAGACTGAGGCCACACGCTATAACATCATCCACTCCTGGTCCTGGAGTTAATAGTAAGTACCAAATCGCCAAGGCTGAGATTTCATGAAATTGTGTGTTGCATTTCAAAGTTTCCCAATAAAAAAGCGGGTACAGTAATTCTGAAATATGACATATATATATACATACACTTTAAACAATACTTTTTGTAATTTTCAAAATGAGTATTGTTTTAGTTAATATGCGTTGCATGCTTCATAGTAAAGACCATATTTTTTGTTTTTTTTTAAATATGAAGTTTCAAAAATTTAGATTTATGTAATTAATAATTTAATTTAATGTGTTGCATGTTTCCAAGTAAATCATTGAGGCAGGAAAAAAAACACTTAAAATCTTTCATGTTATTTAAGTTTTAGAAAAACATAAGTTATAATTCTACTGTTAATAGTTAATATCTAATGTTTCAGTAAAAACAGTACAAACTAAAAATGCACAAATTTTAGGTTTACATTTAGCAATTTTTGTCCGAATTGTGCAGCTCTACAAACAAGGAGCTACATTAATGCAAGTTATTTTAATAATTTCCTTTAGCAGTAATTAAACCTGGAGCTTGTTGTGCTTGACAAAACAAAGAAACAACATTTAAATGATATGAATATTTTAAAAATGCAGCCCTAGAATATAATCGAACCAGTTCAGTTCTACCGGTGCAACCTGAGAACTAATGTGTGAGATTTACAGTGCAGTGAAAGTGAGGTGTTTATTACCTGCCGCCAGGGCCATAGTCTCTGTCGTATGGAGGTGGGCGGCCGTACATTTCACCCGGCGGGGGGCCCCTGCTGTCGGACGATGGCATGTTGTTGTTTCCAGGCGGTGGGAAGAAGGCCGGGTTGACGTGAGGGGCTGGAGGTGGACCTCCAGGTGGGGGTCCCTGCAGATGAGGTGGAGGAGCGAGGCCAAGCGGGGGACCTAAGGGCCCAGGTGGACGGGGAGGGAAGGGTCCAGGAGGAGGTGGACCCTGTTGAGGTGGAGGGGGGCCTGGTGGAGGCCCATATCCGGGTGGGGGCGGGCCAGGAGGCATCGGACCCATAGGAGGCTGACCAAACTGACCAGGAAACATGACAGGTGGAGGAGGACGGTCTCCTCTGTTTGGAGGACCTCCGAGGGGTGGCAGCAGACCTTGTCCAGGTGGAGGGGGCCCAGGGGGTCCTGGAGGACCAGGTGGGCCCGAGGGAGGACGTGGTGGCCCTTGCATTCCTGCAAAAGTAGGGTTTTGAAAATTAAATTTACAATGATCAAAGACAGCAGTAGAAAAGGAGTGCAAAGTTTCCCAAAAAATTCTCAAAGTTCTTTGACAAAAAAAAAAACAAAACTACTAATGAGATTTTAAGTTAGTACTTCAATGACTTAAAAACACCCATGTTCATGGTTCTGATATTTGATCTTTGAGTATTTTTAGCTTTATTGAATGTATATTTATTAGCTTAATTTTAACTTATTTTAATAAAAGCTTACTTTTAATTTTTTAAACCCTACTATAATTTGGAACAAATTAAAACAGAATTTAGTTTTTAAAAAAATAATTAATAATCCAATTAACATACTACTACTACTACTACTACTACTAATAATAATAATAGGTATTTATCCTATTATGGAGACTCATACCTGGGAAGTGTGGCGGAGGTCCACCTGGTCCAGGAAAGCGGTCTCCTCCCGGGCCAGGTGGGGTTGGAAAGCGCCCTCGATTCTTGCCAGGGAATCCGGTGCGAGATCCTGAGCCCGGAGGCCCGGCTTTTCCTTCTCCGGACATCTGTCCGGACTGTGTGCCTGAATGGACAAAGTCTGACCATAAAACAACTGCAGCGCAAACACACAAGATTACTAAACTCTGTTCAGTCAATCGATGTGTTGAATTATCTGTGAACAGCGGTCTCACTTTTTCGCGACTGCATCTCAAACTGGCTGAGCGACTGTTTGTTGCAAGGAGTGACGATCGGGTTTTGTCCATGCAGCTCCCGTTTGGACAGCAGGTCCATAAGCTTCCTGGATGAGGAGTCTGACCCCACGCAGACCAGAGCAAACCTGTGAAGCACAGAGAAGTCATAATGCCGATCTCTATAAAAAACATGCAACAGCATCACAGTATATTTACACAGACCTAGGAAATTAATTCCCGACTTCACTTACCCTTTTGACTGGCCATTCGCTCGATTCTCAAAAAACTTGATCTCCAGCACATCATTGATGCCTATTGAGCGAATAGCATCGGTCAAATCTTCATCAGTGGTCCACTGTAAAGAAGAAAACAAATGTTAGTTATACTATGTGTGAAATAAATATAGATACAGCGAAAAGAGACTGACTGACCCATGTGAGGTTGCCAATGTACAGAGCGATTCGTTTGCCAGTGTAGGTGTAGACAACGTTGGGAGGAGCTCCTTTGTTCCCCTCGGATCCTCCCGGGGCAGGCAGGTTGTCCAAGTAATCTCGGTCCTCAGGTGCATCCCCGTTGTTGGCAGATGGTGAGATGACATCATCATACAGGTCAATCTGCTCATGAACAGGATAATCTGATTCCTATGGAAGCAGAAAGACAAACATACATTTCAGAAATAATCATAGGACAGGCACCTCAACCCTTTTGGCATCACAGAGAGATTAGTTAAATGATTTTATTCGTTATTTAGAAATATTTTTGTGCTTGTTACTTCTTAAAAAAAACTTTAAATGTATTTAAATTTTATATTAGTAAATATCATTTTAGTTTAAGTAATTGTTTTGTTATTTTTAATAGTTTTAGTTTTGATTAGTTTAATTTAAAACATTTTATATTTTTGGTTTTCATTTTTATTTTCAAGTTTTAGCAAGTGCGTCTTTTTCAGTTATTTAAAACATCAAGTTACATAAAATGAAAGTTGCTTTTTTTAAATAAATATTTAATTTTTACAATGTTAACTATATGACGACAGTGTCAACAATATTGTATAAGCATTTCTAAAAATATACATACAAAACACGACTTTATTTTTGAAGCATAAATGCCTTAATCTTTAAAAAAAACACAAAATAGACAAACGTTTAATGTAAATAATTCTAAATGGCAAATAAAACCTTGCAATCAATCAAGAGTCCCTGGTGGCCTGATTTGAACTCCTTCCTAAGCTAATTTGCATATGTTCAAACATTAATACTGCAACAGCTTTCAAGCACGTTTCAAAGTCTTTAAAGCTTCGTTTCACGTTTAATGTCAGATTTATTAACCATAAGCACGTACTAATTGAAACAGAAACATGCAGCGCTCTCTGTGGATTTACTGGGGCGTCTGCTAACTAGCATCTAGCTAGCTAGCGAACGAGCGAGCGAGCAGTGTCGGTGTATGGTAATATAAAGGTTAAGTCAGTTACATATCTTATTTGATGTTAGTTATCTACATAATAGTTGCATTAAGTTAATATTTGTATTTGGAGCACAGGTTTGTGGCGCGAAACGCAACCCGTTGCGTCGCGTGCGTTCATTGTTTGGTCTCGTGCAGCTAAAGCAGGCCGAAGGCGGCGCGCAGTATCAGTTCAACCCTTCAACCTTCAACGTGCAACACGTAAAATACTTATAATTAAGCAAGCAAAGATGCTCAAAGTGATCCTGACCTGGTTAAATTCCTCTTCTACATCGGCGTAAATATCGATATGATCGACACCGTCCGCCATTTTCTGTTTCCCTCCTCCTCCTAGGTGCTCGCGCTGCGCGTGAAGAAGAGACGCCGATGCGTGAAGCCAGAAACGCCCGCCTAAAAAACAGAGGACGTGCTGATGTGCCAAACGCAATTTCAAAATAAAGCGGAATTTTTACGCTTTTTTCTCACCTGTCGCGTTGTGCTAAGATACACTTTAGTTTCTTTAGCATTTTCTTTATTTAATAAAAATAGTTGCCTCAAAACTGACGGATTGTGTTATGTTTATTAATCTGTCCCAGTCAAAATAATTTGCTGAGTATTATAACGTTTTCCTTTTAATCCTGCTCTTATACCTGCTAGCTAATTACATTTAATTATAATAATGATATTATAGTCGAATAATGACATTATAGCCCACTGTTTCAAAAGAGAAACACATTTTCCAAGTAAACATTTAACGGGACTTTTAATTTGACATTTGACTCGCAACCGAAGACTGAGCGCTATGAGCGCTACATACAGATGCTCTCTTCATGGAGAAACAACTTACTCTTAATGGCAGTTCCGTACAATAAATCAGTTCAGTTCTAAACTGTACTCATTTCGTAGAAGCCAATCCGAGTAAAACGCTTGACTTTTTGTATACTATGTTTAAGAAGATGGCTGAATTTGGTCCAGATTCGGGGGGTCGGGTGAAGGTAGGTAACGTTAGCAATCATGATGCTAACGCTGATGTTCGTTTACAATAACAGTGGAATCATTTGTTTATTATAATCCAGGGAGTGACTATCGTGAAACCTATCGTGTTTGGAAACGTTGCGCGATATTTTGGCAAGAAAAGAGAAGACGATGGTCACACTCATCAGTGGACAGTTTATGTGAAGCCTTACAGAAATGAGGTTGACTCCTATTTCATTTTAAGTGCTTATGAATGGTAAATTAAATATGTAGTATACTAACAATGTGTTGTTTTTTGCTATTACTCTGATGTTCGCAGGATATGTCTGCTTATGTCAAAAAAATACAATTCAAACTGCATGAGAGTTATGGGAACCCTTTAAGAGGTGTGCAATTTAGTTGGTTCAATAATATTATAGTGTAATATCAAAAATATAAGTCCCTGACTTTGACTTACTCTTTGTATTATTTCAGTGGTTACAAAGCCTCCATATGAGATTACTGAGACTGGATGGGGAGAGTTTGAGATCATCATAAAGATCTTCTTCATCGATCCGAATGAGAGACCGGTAAATGCCATCGAATGACTTTTTATTTCCTGTGGGTAAATTATTTCAGGATTTTTTATGTTTTGGATGCTACAGACCCCCAAACATGATGATCCTCATTGGACCCCTGCCCAAAAATATAAAAGATGGCTATGTACTATTTTAATGTACAACCCTGTTAAAACTAAATATAATAATTAAAAGAAAAAATGACTTACCTGTAATAAATAAAAAAACGTTTTATTTAATCCATTGAATTTTATTTACTTGTTTTAATATTTTATTGTTTTTTATTTAAAATTTATTAATTTATTCATTTTCATAACATTTTGTGACCCTTTTTAAGTCTTATTATTATATATATAGTATCATTATTTTTACATTTTAATTATTTAAGTTAGATTTTATTAACTTATTTTAATTGTTATTTTAATATTTTGCGTGTGTGTGTGTTTGAAAGAATAAATATAGAAGTACAAGCTGTAAATGGGCTGTACAGTTACGCATAAATGGAATTGAATAGCACCAGTTTGATACCCTCACCATTGTCTACCTGAAAACAGCAGCAATTTGACGCTGTTTTTTTTGTCTTCAGGTCACGCTGTATCATCTGCTGAAGCTCTTCCAGTCAGACTCCAGCGCCATGCCGAAGAAAACTGTCGTGTCCGAGTTCTACGATGAGATGGTGCGAATTCAAACAGAACAACACAACATGACATCACAGTATCAATACAGTCAACCCGAAAGCATAAAATCTGTGTTTCTGCAGATATTTCAAGACCCTACAGCCATGATGCAACAGCTCCTGAACACCACCAGACAGCTGACATTAGGTGCCTACAAACACGAGACAGAGTGTGAGTGCTTCACTTACCTTCACAGCTCCTATTACTGGACAGCATGTAAAAATACTGTCAATCAGACAGCGTACTTTATAAATACAAGAGTTACAGAAGGTCTAATAATTGTCAACTAATCATTAAGTTGCAGAGCTGGAGTTGCGAACACGAGAAAAAGTGGAAGCGGCGAAGAAGAAGACGAGCCTGGAGATCGCAGAGCTGAAGGAGCGACTGAAAGCCTCCAGAGAAAACATCAACTTCCTGAAGGGAGAGATACGCAGACTGGAGGAGGAGGACCAGCTGAAGGATCACTGAGGACTTCAGCAGCATCAGACGGCTGTCCTGTCGCGGGACGGTGAACACAAACACGCGTCATTTACTGGGACTCATCAGTTCACATTTTCGGTTGTAATTTTGACATTACATGTTGTAGTGTTGTTCAGTCTTATCGTCCATATCAGCAGAATGTGTGCAAATACATGAACCTTTTGAACCTGTGTAGCTCTCACTGAGATGTTTTGTATGAATAAAACCTTTTTTTCTTTTTTACAAATCATAAATAATGTCTGATTACTGTCCAGTTTTATTTAAACCATTTTTAAACCAAAAAAAAATAGTGCTGTCAAAAGATTAATCGCATCCCAAATAAAAGTTTTTCTTTGCATAATATGTTTGTATGTGCTGTGTATAT